>JAXCHB010000180.1:4492500-4771563 GCA_036926305.1 Uropetala carovei | reverse complement strand
GAGAGAGAGAGAGAGAGAGAGAGAGAGAGAGAGAGAGAGAGAGAGAACGCTACTTATACGACGGAGGGTGGATTAAGTTAATTACTATATGATAGGAAAACGTAATCCGAGGGACGTTATCGTTTGATAATGTGCTTATCTGTATAAAAATAAGCTGAAACAATCGAGGCGCATATATTTATTGATACGTTCACAGCAATTAAAATAAACTTAAAATCTGACTTCACAAAACAAATAACATCACAGAGTTTTGTAATTGGTTTTTACAAAATACATAATATACAAGTGCGCATTTTGTATATCGATAACAAGATTTAATAATAATAATAACAATAGTAATAATAAAAATAATAATCTCCATCAACGGTTATTTTTACCATCTATTAACTATAATTACTTATTTATTAACTCTAATAAAAATGTCTTAATCACATTAACGACGAACTTTATTATTCCGAAGAGGAGTGGTTTTTTAAACCAAGAGGAACAAGTAGCGAACCGAACTATACTTGATCCAAGTCACGTTACATCATAACATTTTAATAATATTCGAGCTCAATGCATTAGACATGATTACTACCAATAATACTGATCGCATAAATCTTGCAATAACGAAAGAATCGCGAATCTTACTGCGCATTTCGACTTCAAATTAGCCGCCATCAACGGTCATCTATTGATCGCCGAAACGAAAATACGATCAGTGGATTACGGATGAGGGTGTGTCCGTAGCGGAAATGGTATATGTGTTCTATCAGTTATATCGTGGCGACGAAAATTACTTGTACCATTTATTTGTTATTCGAGACGCAAAACTATGCTGATTATTCTATAGTTTTTTATCAGTACTGAATATACGAAGAAATGAAACACGTAAAAATCTTAATTAAACCATGGAATATCCACTAAGTTGCGGAATAACAATATTTGCTAACATATTTCATTTTACATTCATTCCAACAATTCTCTCACGATGTGATTTTCCTTCCGGGAGGCCGCTTTCATTCATTTCTGAAAATAGACAAAGAGGAAATATTTAACGGGTGGAAATCCATTCATTATCTATATAAATAAAATTGTAACCTCTGTCTGTACATTTGTTTTTTTGTCGGGGTTTTACTTTTTTGTGTGTTTTGCATCTCAAGAAGACGTTTGAACCGCTTTGCACAATTGTTGTCTGTCTGTCTGTCTGTTTGTTTGTTACCGCATCACGCAAAAACGGCTTGTCGAATTTTTATGAAACTTGCAGCGTATCTTTAGACTGGTTCAGCTTAAAATATAGGCTATGTGGTATGTCTCAAAAAAAATTTAAGTGTGGGTTTGGAGGGGGCATCGATTTGGTTTTTCGACGATAACTCTTGAGTAAATTAACTTAGGAAGTTCAAATTTGATATTTGTCACTTTCAGTACAAGTATATCATAATTGAAGTTTTTTCTTTTCCGTACGCAACCTAACTACAAATAGATAAGTTTGTGGGTTACCATGTTTTTTCCTCACACCCCTCAATTATTGTAATTGCTGAGCTATCCTGAAAATTATGCAATATTGCTTCAAGGCATCATTTACATTTAGCATTTCTGGATTTAATACCTATCTTCTATATATTTATAAACGTTTGTTTGTTTATTTGTGCATCTATACATTTTCACATCGTTAAAGTTAGAGTAATCAAACTTTCAACAGATACTTTCTTCATAAATAGAAAGACCGTAGGCTAATATTCAATCCCAAATGTTTTATATAGGTAATTGTACAAAAAGCAAAATAACTTTGTATGCTAATGTTAATGGCAGCCCATTTTCTGTCGGCTCCTTTATACACGCCCACAATCAACCGATTCCAACCAAATTTTGCAGGATACTAGGGGGCACTAAGGGGATGGTCGACGCGGAGTTCTAGTGTTTGTATGTCGGCTTCATTCAATATGGCGGTCGATTTAAACATTAAACTACGCGTATTTTCCCAAGTCCTACTATTGATTTGGCTCCCAGAAATAATTCATACGTGGTTTTTGTTTTTATCTGCCCGTTTTATTGAAAACGGCGGCCGAGTGAATTCTTAAATATCTACCATGTAACATCTAGAATTCCGATCGGATTTGAACCAAATTTCCCCGAGCTACGCCAGGAATTTCTGCTAGTCTATAATATACTTGACTATAGGAGACGGACTTTCAAAGAAAATCCAAGGGCGTCCCTCGAATTGCGCGGCATCTCTCCGGATGGCCGTGAAATTCGCAGAGACCCCGGCCGAACATAAGGGATCATAAAATGAATAGAAGGGAAAGGGACAAACTGACCAGCTTCTTTTCGAAGATGGAATTCAAAGGAGGACTCCTTCCGTACTGCTGTTTGTAAAATTCTGTGAAGAATACGTAGAACATGGCAGCGTGTAGTCCGATCCACCAAATGAAGAATTTCGGATAGTCACATCCCTCGTGGAAGAGCAGCTGGAAGGAATGGGCCATGATGATGACGAAGTGAATCTGAAAGTGGCGAGAAGGCATATGGATGGATTTGAGAGATGCAGAAAATCACAAAGTTTTTTTTATTCCTTTAGGCATAGAGGATAAATTCTGCTAAATTTCGCCCTGGTGAGTTGATTTCGCGATTTCTTACCATTTGCAATGAAGTGACGTGTCTCTTCCACCACAAATACTTGCGCATGCGAGGACCGAGCGTGGCGAGGAAGTAGTAAGTGTACATGATGACGTGCACGCAAGTATTCAAGATTCCGAAGAATGTGCTGTGGCCACCTAAACGAGAAAGATGATCGCATCGTCAGTAATATTTACGAACGATTTTTCCAATGGCAGAAGCGTATTTAAAAATGATTTTCTGCAGATAAAAATGAATCATGTTCGCACCTGGTGTAAACTTTACTCCGAACCATACGCTGAGAGGCATTACACCGTGGTGGATGACGTGAAGGTTACTTATGTGGCCGCTCTTTTTCCTCAGGACAAACGAAAACTGAAAGCGAATCATTTATGTAATTCTAAGAAATAGATAAATGAAACATCCTCGAAAATTAGATTCACCAGATAAAGGATAACAAATAAAAATATTTGCCTTCTCGAAAATAATTTCATTGAGGTTTATTAGATTTTTGTGTTTGTCGCGACTTAAAAAAATAACTTACCGTATCACAAAATTCAGTCAATTTACAAATATAGTACCACCAACAGAGTTCAGCAATCTGTAAAAGAGTTAACTCTTTAATAAATGGTCGCTTTAAATAAAGTAAATGCTATTTTTGTGGAAGGATATAATTACTGAATTACTATTACATATCTTTATTTCCACTATAATTTTAGGTAATAAGGATACTTTTATCGAATAAATGAACATATTTGTAAAGTAATCCGAATATATTTATGCACATTTTATTTTTATTAAATGTAAATTATTTTGCGTCGAATATTTCACAGAGAATATCAGTATAAAAAGTGGGCGAACTTACTCTGACAGCGTCAGGATTCTGACTGTAGTCCACGGGTTGACATCTTAAACTATAGCTTTTCATGAACCACCGCGTCACACCCTGAAAATGGAATATTTTGTTATCGACTATTCCGTCCTTTTAAAATATCTCCAATGCAAGGAATATCCTCCATTTTTAACTCTGTTAAATCTAATGAAAACCAAAAATATCGACACACTTCTAAGTCTGTGTGTGTGTGTGTAGTTACCCTCAGTAGAAAATAAAAAAATTTTGCCAAAATGAAAATTTCTGCAGCCAAATGAGAATTTTCAAATCGATTAAAATGAGAAATATTTTATTACGAATACCAGAGAGAAGACATTATTTCTGCGACACGAATAGGCGTAGACCATCATATTCTGGCAAAGAACGTTATTTCCGAGATGGAATTTTGAGGCGGACTATAAAATCGAATTTCCTAATTAAAAATGAAATCTGAACAATCGAAAGGCAATATATTAAAGTAAATTTCTATCAAAGCGCCTTTGATTGAAATCTCTTCGAGCATGAAATCGGTCGAATGTTATACAAATCACACACGTACCTCGTAGAAGAGCCAACCGTTGTAGGCGACCTGGAATATGTTATAAAAGAAAAGGAATTTGCGAAGATCGTAAGGCTTTCTCTTTTCCATGAACTTTGGCCCGGCATATTTAACGATGTAGACGTATGTCAGGCATAATAATACCGTGGGGAAGGGACTGCCCATCAAGAACCATTCCTTGACCCTTTCATCTGCAATAGAGAACACAGCATCTCAATCGGGAAAAAGTACCCATACGACAAATATCACATCGGATAGAATCAGGTATTTTTACTCGCGGTTACTCTAACCGATTCCGGATAAAAATGTTGAATTTAAAAATCACACAAAAGAAACCGTTTTGCTTACAATTTCGGAATTAAAAATGCCCTGATATGAAAATTCGTGCCTCTTTGCTAACTTCGGAAAAAAACAAATCATCGCTTTATATGCGTGCAAGCACGTAGGGACGCAAACGCCTTCCTTTCGAGGGTTTTCCGATACGACTCTCTCCCGAGACGAATTCCTTGTCGCGCGACTCATCAATCCCTTCATTAAAGTGGTCCAGCGACGATTTCTTCACTTGGCAAATGCGTCTCCTTGGCATTTCCAAGTGTCCGCTCTTTAATTGCCCTACATTCTGCCTGCGCACTCGGACCCCTTTTACCCTATCTCATCCGAGCGCTTGTACGATACCTTCTCATTTTTCTCCGTTCTCGAGGATGACTGACTTAGACACAACGATAATTTCGATGAAACCGCTCTACTCGGACGCCATGGACCCTTATTGACAGTCTCGATCGCTCTGACGAGCGATTAGACGTTCGCATTTTATGGAACCAAGAATATTCTATTGCGACTCTTTATTATATAATCATCCGAGTATCGAGAATAATTGCATTTTGGCCTTAACATCAATTTTCGTTCTCCGACACGTGAATAGCAGCGAAAGATGGATTCTCTTGGTGATTTCAACGAGTGAAGAACATCAAAGCGCAGAAAACTTTATCTCATCCCAGAGGCTATCGTGAGCTATAATAACGATATTTCGAACGGAATATATAGATATATATTACGAATTTCGGAGTTCCAGAAGAGCGGAGGCTGTGACATTTCGTGGGGTGCGACTTATAAAAACTGCAAATAAGGCAAAAGTGCGTTTGTTTCTGCGCTGAAGGCAAAGAAGGTAGTCGTAGGGAAGGTGGGAGTTGCCCAGTAAAAGTCTCTCAAAATAAAATAAAAAGTGCCGTTGAGATAACAGAAGTAATCTCACTCACGCATCGATTCTCAATCTGCAAAGTTATAAGAAAATCAAAAAATAACATTGAATGAGCCAGTTGGCGATCACATTCCAATGTTTGGATCAGGAATGTTGATATAGATCTTTTTCATTATTACAGAGATTATACGCTTATACATACATACAGCCCCTAACTAGATGCTTTAGCACCCGGGTTAAACTACGAAATATGTGCCCTCTCCCCCCTTCAAATAATTATTTTCTCTATTTTATTTAGTTAATATTTGGAATTGTTGCGCTCCTTGCTGAGTTCCGCCCGGGGCAGATGCACAACTTGCCCCGCCTTAGTTACGGCACTGCGCTTATACTACACATGATAATTATTTTCTCGAGACATAACAATATATAATTTCGTATCGAATACTAAAAGCCACATATAAACCTGTTTTAAATATACGCATTTATAAAAACATTAATTAATTCCCTCTCTTCCCCTGTTTATAACTCGCTTTGACGCTATATTTAAGTGACAAAGTTTATCTAACGATATACTTTGATAACACTCTCGATCAACTTCCCAAGTCTTGCGAAAATGTAATGTTTTCAGTCCGATTTTTGGACCGTTTGAAACCACGAAATTCGATAAAAATCGCGCACTTTCGGATTCGATCAGTGTTTCAGCATAAAGGACATTTTTATAAGAGAATCAAAATCAATTACGACATATCCGAATGTCGATTAAACGATTAATTCCACAGTTTTGTTCGTGGCACAATTTTCAACTTTTCAGCGAAATATGCCGAATCGCGAAGAAATTTCAGCCTCCGAGAGCACAAATGCGTTTTTAATTAATCCAATGTCACCGATAATGCTGACGTCACTTATACAGCTGCCCGACATAATTCCTTCCACTGCAAGTCCTCCGCTCCTAATATTTCCCATAGAAATTAGCGTCTCCGACGCATCGCCCTCGAACACCGCGACGGAATCCGTCTTTTCGAGCATCGAATACTTCACGGCGCTTAAGAGCGAACTTAAATTCGATAAACGTCTTCCGATGTCTGCACTCGATGCAATCACTCACCACTTTCGTCGTCCATGAGCGTCCTATAACTCCGGAGAAGACCCGACGCCATGCTTGTAGCCATCGTAATGTCTAGATGATGAAGAAGGCGATTATAAGAGCAGAGTTAGAGAGAGACACCGAACGGCGCTAAGGGAGCATGTAACAGGAACCTTATGCGAAGAGAGAAATATATAGGGAGAGGGGTTTGCTTCGTCCTTGCGGCGGGTCAGATGGTCGAAGGAGCCCTATGGCGGAGGGATGGGGTTGGGCGAAAGTAGGAGCGAAGGGGTGGGAGGGCAAAGGAAGGGGGCAGGCCGGGAGGGCCGTGGGCGGCCGGGTCCTCGTGCACACTCGAACAAGAGGGGCGTTACACAAGAGAGGGTTTGCGGTCGATGCAAATGCTCCGTTGATCCTCGAGAGAGGAAAGAGCGAAAGTGGGAAGGGAGTTAGTTGATAGTGTGGACCTCGAAAGACCTGTTTGCATCGGGACGGCTTTCCTCTCGATAAATATCGAAAAATTCGCCGGTGTGGCTTGAACCGAGTCAATTCCACGGTTGGTAGGTGCAGAAAATCGCTCGTTCCTTCCGCCACCGATGTTTTGTCGGAAGTTTTACATCAGACCAGTAAAACGCACATTTTCATCAAAGTAGTCAGTTAAAATGCATCTAATTTTCCTAGCGCTAAATCGGTGGCGTTGTTCCAAGTGAACTAATCCGAGTGAAGGACGTCTTTCGTACGATTTGGAACGATCGTTCTTTATATTCTTCCAATTAACTCATTCTTCATCGTGAATAGGTTTTATTAGATTAATCACCGAGGATGTAATTCAATCGATCGCCATTGTTCCCTTCGCCCGATTCCCTATCTCACACTCTCTTAGGCGAAACACCTTTCTTTCGATGCAAGAATCTTTGCTTAAATGAATGCATCCATTTTCAACCGTGTTACGTCTACAGGAATTTGTTTTTGTTATCTCGATCGCAAATAAGCTCATAGTCGCGTATTTATTCTGTCATCAAGTGGGAAGACACATTTTCCTCGAGGAAGAAAGACCCGCAGAACCGAATTCGATTCTCTTTCGAAATTCCTTTGCGCCCTACACCGTTCGCACTCTTCCTATCATATTTCACAGAAATACCTTGGGCCCTAAAGAGGCACTCCGGAAGTCCTCGATGGGTAAAATCGCTGCGTAGGAGAGTTTTGGATAGTGCGAGTGACGAACCAGTACAGTGTTAAGGTACATAATAAACTTCTTAGTTTCGATCAGGGCATCAAGTAATGTTTATAGTTTCGGCTACTATATATTTTCCGATCGATAGGATGCACCGGCTGCTAAGTAGAGAATTCAATACCGATCCTGAAAATCAATACCGGTATTTCGG
Organism: Uropetala carovei; assembly: GCA_036926305.1. Classification (NCBI taxonomy): domain Eukaryota; kingdom Metazoa; phylum Arthropoda; class Insecta; order Odonata; family Petaluridae; genus Uropetala; species Uropetala carovei. Next base: position 4,763,868 of record JAXCHB010000180.1, on the reverse strand, counting down.
TATTGATATTCGTCATTTCCGGTACCTATTAAAAAAATAAAGAAAATCATGAATAGTTTAATTAAAAGAAACACAAGATTAATTCAAAACATACTTTATCAATTATTATTTATTGTGTTTGTATATAATGTAGGATGAAACACAAACTGAATAAAGTCAATGAATCTAAATTAAAAACTATAACAAAATAAAATATAAAAAATACCATTCATTCAAACATAAACGTTAAGTATAAAGTTTAATTAAATTATATTTTTAATTGAATTAAAGTGAACACGCAAGAAACACAAAACATCACCATATTGATCATTAAGACTTTAACGAATTTTCGTACAAATTTGACCAGATGAAGAAAAGGCTCTTTAGATTCCACGCTCGTTAATGTAATGGCGGGATGACAAAAGAATAGTTTTTAAATAACTAAAAATAATATACTTAAAACGGTATGTCAGTTGTGGAGAAAGTTTTCTCGGGGTTGGTGTGGAATAAGGCTTCCGACGTTTCGGCAACTGTCTCTGCTGCCATCTTCAAGGAGAAACTTTCTCCACTCATTCGCCGGGAAAGACTCAAATCTTTTCGGTATGTCAGTTGTCTCCTAGCCTTTGCTGTCATTTAGGCCAAAGCAGCCTATTTTTATATTTTTAAGTAACTTTCATCAGAACATACATTATGTTAATCTATATTTTTATAAATATATAATTCTGACGTATTGTAATTCTTGCAGAATTTTCAAATATTTAAAATCGGAGATCTGCCGATGTGGGAATTAAATAATCTTCACAAACAATTTAGCTGGCAGGATTCTCCTTTAACAATTTAAAATGTATAATTCAGTAAAAGCAACGAGATTATAAAATACTAGTGTAAGTGCCCATTGATTTTCAACTGATTTATTGAGTGTACCTTCGCAGCCAATTCTAGGGCGTATGCGGGATCTACGAGTTCAAAAACATTTATTCTACGAAAAACTGAAAATCACCTATAAAGAATACTTTTTCATTTAACTTTTCTTAACAATTAACCAAATTTGTTTGTAAACAATCCGTTTCCAAGCGTATTGCATCAAAAAATTACGATAATATTATTTCCTATCATATCACTTTCGCCAAATCCAGCTTCATTTCTTGCGTAATTATGCCTTTCTGAAATGTTTAATTTTGTCTTGTAAGCAAAAAACTCATGAAAAGGAAATGTATAGGTATCCATTATTGAACACTGGAATAGAAGTGTGTGTGTGTATATATATATATATATATATATACACAAGTAGAAAAGCCTGTTGTGGTCGTAATACAACGGGCCTAGCGTTTCCTTTGTTTGCGGAAACGTTGCAAGATGTTTCCCTTACGCTTGCTGCCTTTTTCTTGATTTTTATTTTTGTATTTTGATTTTTTTATATAACACTTATTTTGGATTTTAGATAAATAGAGAAATTTAATTTCGAAAACTCCCATTAATATGTACACCATCCACGAAAAACCTAAAAATTAAAATAGATTTATTTGTTTCAAAAATTTATTTCAAAAATACCTTCTGGTATGGAAATGTGCTTATAATTTTTTTACAAAAATAAAAATATTATGTACAAAAACAACATTTAACAAACAAAAAAACAGTATTTATTTTTATAACTTGGTTTGAATTTCAACGGATTTAGTGAATCTAAACCTTCGACCGTGTAACATGTAAGCATCGAAAGAATAAGATAGTACACAGTTATACCCGTCGAATAAAAAACTTGTAAAATATACTTATCAATGTAAACATATTTAAACTACATAAATTAAATCAAACGCATCTTTTCAATCGACAGCACACGTTAGCAAAACTGTTTCTACGATAAACAAACACCTTAACGACCTGTGTTTTTAAATTTCGTACGATGGTTCTAAGTAATTTTAAAATGCAAATGAAAAATATGCTGCACTCGTTCCCGATGCGAAGTTTCAGTTCTTTGGTTTTTATGACCGTTTATTTAATTTTTTGACTCCCCCCCCCCCTTCCAAGCCAAAAATTAAAAAATAAGCCCGAGGTGCACACCCTCAGGTTTCCCTAAGTACACATGCCAAGTTTCAGCTTTCTAAGTTTATTGGCTTTGGAGTTACAGCGCTAAAACTCAAACATACTAACATATTTTCTTTTATTTATATGATAAAACAAAATGCACAACTTTATCTGCGTAAATGTAGCTACGAAGAGAAAATAACTGTGTAACTTTCAATATTAAATTTTAAAAAACGTACGTCCCTGTTCTCATCTAACTTTAAAGGTATGCGTGAGCCTATTTGTGTCAGCATAAAATTAATGATGAAATGCCTTGATTTATGTTGCTATGCATCATTAATTTCGATGCTTAAACAAAAGTTCGAAGCGAACAACGCTTTTCCTTCGTCAATTTGAATGTTTAATTGGCACTAATTGAATCGGAGACAAAAATGAAAGACTCCTTGGCAACGCCCAGAAAGAGTAAGAAAAATCCGCAAAATTTCGAAAACAAATGCGTATTTCTGAATATTTAGACCGTGTAACAAGTAAACACTGCAAGAATAAGATAGTATAGAGTTTTAGCCGTCGAATAAAGTAAAAATAAAATCGGTCCATGTTTACGTATTTTAGTGAATGAAGGAAAGAAACCTTGCACTCCGAAAAATCAAAAATCCCGCGTAAACTTATGAAAAAATATAATTGTCTCCTGGTGCTGTTCCAAGTCAAAAATAAAAAAATAAGCCTGAGGTGCACACCCTCAGGGTGCTCTTAGTATGTATCCCTAGTTTCAGCTTTCTAGGTTCATTGGTTTTGGAGTTACAGCGTTAAAACACACACAAACGTCAAGTACACATGCACCAAAAAAAGCCACGGCGCCGGTGGGTTTAAGCGAATTATATAAGGATATATATATATATATATATATATATATTGTAACAAGCCGGCCAGGGCCGGCCTGCCACATAGCGGACCTTGAGGTCCGCGGGCACTGGAGTTGCGCGCCCCAATTTTTTTCACCCCTCCCCCCTTACGCAAACCTTACCAGCGGCGGCGTAAGAAAAGGAAAAAGAAGAACGAAACTAGAGGTGGTTGGTGAGAGGCGACGGACGTGGGACTTGACGCCCGGATGCGGGAGAGGCTGATTTCCACATATAGGACCGAGCGCAGACCGGTCGACGACTGTGTCGTTTTACCAAAGATCAAAAATATGTCCCATCCATATAAATAACATTGGAAGAGCAATTTCCATTTCCATATATAGGACCGGGCGACGACCGTGTCCCTACCGTGCTGTGATGGATCGTTTCAAAAGTGATTTCCCAAGGTCACGGTCTTCGGCGGTCCGACACAGTAGGCGCACAGTCCTGTACGTGTAAACGCTGAGCGGTCGACCGGTGGGCGACGTATGGGCGTCCATGCATGCTTCGGTTACCTTCGTCGCCCCGCCGATGTTGTCCGAAGTTGGCACGTGGACTTTCGTTCTGTTGACTCGAGCGAATTGTATGAAGGCGTCACTCGAGCGAAGAAGTTGCCATGGATGAAGAAAGACTGATTATCCTAGTTCAACAACATGGATATTTATACAACATGGGACATAAAGATTACGATAATAATTCACGTAAAGACAATGTGTGGAAGGACATATCAGAAAAACTAAAGGTCAAAGGTAAATAAACACAATGACATTTTTTGTATGCTTTGTTTTCTTCATTGTGAATAGTTTTGCCATTTATAAATTGTGTTGCCAACTAGGACTGTTGGCAACCCTAGTTATAAACTAGATAGGTATTTCCAGCACATATTTTCTATTCCTCTTCTTCTAGTTGAAGATTGTGTCTAGATGGGTGATGCTTCGATCCTATTATAGGAGAGCCCAAAATCAAAGGAAAACTTCCTTCCAGTGGACAAGCTGCGAAAAAAAATTAAAAAATGGAGGTTTGAGGAACAAATGCAATTTTTGAAACCTCACCTGCAGGAAAGACAGAGAGTAAATTACATTGTAATTTTAAAGCATTCTCCAGCACCGACATTATTTATTTTTAAGTAATTGATTTGTTAATTGATATCATTTAGGCATGCCTCAAGTTTGGAATCAGAGGACGAATTAATAGAGTGCGACACTGAGGAGGTTGGCTACAGTTCATCTGTTTCCTCTTTATCGTCAATTACTGCTTCAGCATCCGTGCAGCCACAACGAAAGAAGAGAAAATCTCAGCCAGATGAATTAACGGAAAAACTGGGCGAGTTTCTTTCAATAAAATCAAGGAAGGGCTCAAACATGAATCCTGAAAAACAGCGGCTGATGACTTTTTTCGACGACATAGCGGAAAGCATATTAAAATTCCCTAAGTTGAGAGATTACAAATAAAGCGAGAAATTTTTAATTTAGTGAATAAGAAAGAAATTGAAGTACTTCGTCAAAGTTCGCAAGGAAGTACACAGCAGGAGACTCCCCCTGTATATAGCTTTGGAGGATTTTCATTTAGTGAAGGTAATTCATCCAACCAGGACGTAACATATCAGGAAATGTAACTGTTTTTACTTTCTCCATACGTAGTAATGGGCAAATATTGTGATCATGAAATAAATCGACTTCCAGATTTCAACGGAAATGCACGTTTTGAGGTCCCTAGAACACGTTTAGACTATTTTCGGAATGATGTCTGTGTGTGCGTGCGTGTGTGTGTGTATGTTAGTGTGGGCGCTCTAACACAAAAAGTACGTGTCATATCGTTACCAAACTTCATATATAACACTTTAACATGAGCACAAACAACTGATTAGTTTTTGGACAATAAAGGGTAACCGGAAGTCGAGGTTTATTCGAAACCCGATTCGGTTTTTGCGATATTTCCTATTTAAAACATCATTATTGTATGTACAATTCTATGCAAAAGTTATAGAGAAGGTAATTTCCTACAACTTTCATTTCAAACAATTTTCTACTGTAGTTATTTTTTAGGAGTTATTTATAAATAACCGGTTTTTCGGTTTTCTACTTAAAAACTTCCTTATTCGTAATCTTCGTGAGGAAAAGTTGTAGAGAATAATATTTCTTCCAAGTTTTGTTTGAAACAAATTTTCGTGGAACCATCCATTTAGGAAATATTTTGCTTTTTCTTAATTTGCAGTATACAGCGCCACCACCATGTAGCGGTGGATTATGTAAACATATTCAAAATTTACAAAATTTATGGCAATAAGGACGACTGTATACTTTTACGATATGAAATAATAATTTTGCTATTCATAAAAAGAATGTAAATATCTATACCCCGAATATGGAGAAAGTCATGTGTTGGCCACATCAGATTTTTTCGGTATGATGTGTGTGTGTGTATGTTATTGTGGGCGCTCTAACTCAAAAGGTACTCTGCCACATCGTTACCAAACTTCATATATAACACTTTAACATGAGCACAAAGAACTGATTAGTTTTGGACAATAACGGTTAACCGGAAGTCGACGTTTATTCTAAATCCGATTCGGTTATTGCGATATTTATTCGTTAAAACATCATTATTTTATATATAATTCTATACAAAGGTTATAGAGAATTTAATTTCCCACAACTTTAATTTGAAACAATTTTCCATAGCAGTCATTGTTTAGGAATTATTTATAAATAATCGGTTTTTTCGGTTTCCGTCAAATATCTCCTTAAAAACGTCGTAATAGGTCATCTTCGTGAGGACCAAAGTTGTAGAGAATAATATTTCTTCCAGGTTTTGTTTGAAACAAATTTTCGTAGAACCATCCATTTCGGAGATATTTTGCTTTATACTTTCTCCATACGAAGTAATGGGAAAGTATTGTATTCAAGAAAAAAATCGATTTCGAGATTTCAACGGAAATACACGTTTTGAGGTCTCTAGAACGCGTTTAGACTATTTTCGGAATGATGTCTGTGTGTGCGTGCGTGTGTGTGTGTTCGTGTGCATGGTACTACTATATACGGTAGGTGGTTCCGGTGAACGAAAACGAGACAATTTCGCGCATGACGTCACTTGGTCCGCAAACGGAAGCGCGGCCTTCAAATTAATACGGGCACGTATTAGATGTCGACCGTAATTAAGATTCTTTTCAGCCTGCGATTGCTAGTAATTATGTCGCATTATAATAGAAGTCATAAATACATTTCTTGCTTTTTGTCTTTTATTATGTCACACTGTATTTTCAGGTATTAACTGTGATCCTAAAGAGTTGGGGCACCTCTGCCAATTGATGCGTACCTATTCATTTCTCGTCCGCCATACGCACGATTAATTCCTTTTGTCTAACAACTGTAAAGCTTAAAGGATATGGTAATTTTATTGACACATCAGGGGGGCTTGGAAAAATTGGGCAGGTCACATCTTCTATTATATAAAGTCACTTCTTACATGTAATTATCTAATTATATAAAGCTGCTTCGTACTTACGATATATGGATACATAGATAGAATGATACAATTTTTTTATTTTTTTATTCGTCATAAATACATGTCCAGTGAGACTATCTGAATCACAAAATACAGTCATTTGTACAAAAGAAAAATCACAGTGTGTGTTTGAATACCTTATATCAGAGATTATTTACCTCATTTAATCCATTTAGATTCCTATTTAAAACACAAACTTTATAAACAAGTGCATAAACTTTTTGTATATCCATCAAGAAAAGAGCAATGTAAATGAACAATATTATGCTTCTAATTAAAAATGTTCACTTGAAAATGTTGTCAAATGCCATTATAAAATTAAACAAAACAGAATAAACAAAAGAAACTTTCAAGTTGGGTAAAAGTATAGAACCTATTACTTAATACAACAGATTAATGGCAGAAAAAATTACATAAATCATATACATATAGCTGAGAACAATAAAACATAAAACAAATATAACAGTCTTATATTGAAGTAAAAGTAAATTACATTACATAAATGTGACTATAGAAAGACCAAGCAATAGAGTAGCTAGCTATAAGTAAGTAATTAGTAACCATATAAAGGAATAAAGAAAAACAATTAGGATTCTAGGTATTCAGCCCATAATGTGTCAATGAGTCTTTTCTTAAATACAATTACATTTTAAGTTTCTTTCACATATAGGGACAAGTTATTATAATAATAAATAGCTTTGTATTTTAAACTGTTTGACCCGTATTTACTTGAATGGGGAACTTGAGTTTTCACATTAATGTCATCCTTCCTTCGACATGCCTGAATCCACTTCTTTTGGACCAAAGCTTCTCTAGGAAAACGAAAAAACCTCACATTTCCTTTGGCATTGCGATCCGTATTGTTGCAGCCAAATACTGCACAAATAGTCATATCTAAAAATCACTTTCACACTCTCGCAAAAAACCGCACTTAAGTGAGACAAGTAAGTAAACTCGGTAACCACTTGAAACACAGCCGACTACTTGCGGACCAGGTGACGTCACGCGTCCGAGACTATCGCATAGCACAGCTATCGATTCTTGACACGGATGCGCAACGACCTACCTATATATTAGTATCATGTTCGTGTGGACGCTCTAACACAAAAAGTACGTGCCATATCGTTACCAAAGTTCATATGTAACACTTTAACATGAGCACAAAGAACTGATTAGTTTTTGGACAATAACGGGTAACCGGAAGTCGAGGTTTATTCGTAACCCGATTCGGTTTTTGCGATATTTCTTCATTAAAACACCATTATTGTATATACAATTCTATTCAAAAGTTATAGAGAATATAATTTCCTACAATTTTTTTGAAATAATTTTCCATAGCAGTTATTATTTAGGAATTATTTATAATTAATGTTTTTTCAGTTTCCGTCAAATATCTCCTTAAAAACGTACTTAAAGGTAATGTTCGTGAGGGCCAAAGTTGTAGAGAATAATATTTCTTCCAAGTTTTGTTTGAAACAAATTTTCGTAGAACCATTCATTTCGGAGATATTCAACTTTTTTCGTAAGTTTCAGTATACAGCGCCAATACCATGTAGCGGTGAAGTCCGTAAACACATTCAAAATATACGTAATTTACTGCAATAAGGACGGCTGTATTCTTTTACGATACGAAATGATAATTCTGCCTCATAATGCTATTCATAATAATTTAAATATTTATACCCCGAATATGGAGAAAGTCATGTGTTGGCCACATCAGATTTTTTTATTTAAAATTTTTCAGTTTTGCAGGTTTGATAAAATTTGTAAAACTTGAAATTAATTTTATAAAATTTACTCTTTTTATTTTTTGACTTTTTATATTTCATTTGATAAAGAATTCTACAAATATTGTAAAAATACTTATAATATTTTATTCTAAATAAAAAATATTTTTAAAATTATCCAAAAATAAAAATAAATCATAAACCGAATAAACACCTATATGAATTAATTAAGTACGAAATTAAGGGTTAATATATGATATACTGGGTGTCTACAATGAAACGCCCTGATTTCCGCGGCTATTTATAAATCAGCAAATACAGTATTTTATGGTCAGACGTGTCCCTGTTGTATTTCAATACTCGGGAGCAGTGAACAGGCATAACGTTCGAATTTGGGGAACACAGAATCCGCACTGCGTCATGGAACACGTGAATGTTTGGTGTCTGCAGCTCTACGTCTTTCCTCAGCTGGAACACCTGCAGCCGAGCGTCTTCTTTCAGCAAGACAGTGCTCCACCCAACTGGTCGCAAGGCGAGCTCTGAATGCAACATTTCCAGATCGTTGGATTGAACGAGATGTACCGATGGATTGGCCTCCACGTTCCCCTGATATCACGCCGTTGGATTTCTTTTTGTGGGGCTATATCAAGGACCGAGTTTACGCCACTAAAGTGCGGAACCTTCGAGACCTCCGTGCCCTGATTGTGGAAGCTGTCGGTACGATCACTCCGGACATGCTACAGCGAATCTGGATTGAAATCGAGTACAGACTGGATATCCTACGTGTTACCAAAGGGGCACACGTGGAAGTCTATTGATTTTTTGGTTAAAACTTGATGTGTTGTAGGACAGATGTTTGTCAATAAAGTTTTCATACCTTTATTGCTTACTTCCTGAGAACACGATAAAATTCGGACATTTCGTTGTAGACACCCTGTACCTTTGTATTTTTAAATTTACTTTTTACTTTCTCCATACGTAGTAATGGGAAAGTATTGTATTCATGAAAAAAATCGACTTCGAGATTTCAACGGAAATACATATTTTGAGGTCCCTAGAACACGTTTAGACTATTTTCGGAATGATGTCTGTGTGTGTGTGTGTGTATGTTAGTGTGGGCGCTCTAACTCAAAAAGTACATACCATATCGTTACCAAACTTCATATATAACACTTTAACATGAGCACAAAAAACTGATTAGTTTTTGGACAATAACGGATAACAGGAAGTCGAGGTTTATTCGAAACCCGATTCGGTTTTCGCGATATTTCTTGGTTAAAATATCATTTTTGTATTTACAATTCTATAAAAAAGTTATAGAGAATGTAATTTCCTACAACTTCATTTGAAACAATTTTCTATAGGAGTTATTGTTTAGGAGTTATTTATAAATAACCGGTTTTTCGGTTTCCGTTAAATATCTCCTTAACAACATCGTTATTCGTAATCTTCGTAAGGACCTAAGTTGTAGAGAATAATATTTCTTCCAAGTTTTGTTTGAAACTAATTTTCGTAGAACCATCCATTTCGGATATATTTCGCTTTTTCTTAATACCAGCCTACAGCGCCAACACAATGTAGCGGCGAATTCTGTAAACATTCAAAATATACGTAATTTATGGCAACGACGTGTCTTCTTTTACGATACGAAATAATAATTTTGCCTTATAATGCTACTCATAATAATTTAAATATCTATACCCCAAATATGGAGAAAGTCAGATTTTTTATTATTTAATTTACACTGCAAAAGTATTTATTCCATTCCAGATATGAATTATTAACGATATACGCGTTTATTTAATATAAAATCAGAAGTATTTGACAAACTTGAGTTGATCCTCTCTCAGCCGTAGAAAAATTGTATGAAACACGCCTTCTTGGCTTCTTCTCCTGTACAAGTCATGTTTCCAATATTTCTTACGCTTTCTACTTTTCTTCTATGTAAATGTAAAATGTAAATGTAAAAAGGCATTATTTGTTTATCAAACATTAAATTAAAATAACAAATAATCAGATAATATCACTCATCTCAGTTGTAATACAAGCTTCAGTACGATCATAATTAAGTCACAATCTTTGTAAATCTGATGGATCCTGTGTGATTATTTTGTATTGATAATGATATTTCGTTGCTTTTTAATTACTTCTGTTCATGACAGAAGGTATCTGCCATGGAATGGATCCAACTCCATTGAAGTACCGAGAAAATTTTTCCCGTGCTTCCACTGCTTGTGCACTACTGTTGGCCCCAATGTTACGAAACTGTCTGAAACCTATTGGTCCTTATGAGGTTTCGCAACTGTCACTGTCGTCAATCAAAACATCATTTCTGAGATAGTTGTGCAAAGTGCATGCTGCCAAAACTACTTTGTCTACATTTTCTGGAGACATCTGAAGTCTTCCATAAAATATCCGGAATCTCTGTGTGAGGATGCCAAAAGCGTTTCCAACAACTCTCCGAGCTCTTGACAGCCTATAATTGTATACCTTCTTTTATAGATTGTCTCCGGCGGTGCTGCCAGGAAATGGACGCAGAAGATATGTTTTTAAGGGAAAGGCTTCATCATCGATTATAACATAAGGCAACTCCTCTGTTGAGATTAGGGGTGGTTTAGGACTGAGAACGTTTAAAGAAACACCTTCAAGACATTTGCCAAGATTAGAATTGGAAAAAAGGCCTCCGTCACTCGATTTTCCGTAACCTCCAACATCAATTACAAGAAATCTGTAATTGGCATCCACCAAGGCCAGAAGTACAATAGAAAAAGATTTTTTATAATTAAAGAAAAGAGATCCGCTATTTTTAGGGGCTTGAATTTCTATATGTGTACCGTCAATGGCTCCGATACAATTAGGAAAATGCCATAAGGAATAAAATTCTTCTGCAACTTGTTCCCATTTGTCACTGGTTAATGCAGGAAATTGCGTTTGAGACAGGTCCCTCCAAATAGCTTCGCATGTTGACGCTACGATGCGGTGAACAGATGTTGGTGATATTCTGTAACTCCAACTCATAGAAATCTGCGAGTCCCCAGATGCTAAGTACCTGAAGTTATTTTAGAGAGGTAACATAAAAAAGAAAATTACATTCGCTAATTATAGGATTTTTCCCATTTACCTTAGGGTCAAAGCCAGTCTTTCCTCGGGTGATATGCTCTGTCTCCATTTAGTGTTTTTCTTGCTGATGTAATCTTTTAATAACTCCATCAATATATCAAACTTCATAATACTCATCCTAAAGTATTTGACAAACTTGTGTTCATCCTCTCTCAGCCGTCGAAAAATTGTATGAAACTCCTTCTTCGCTTCTTGTCCTGCACAAGTCATGTATCCAACATTTCTTACGATTTCTACTTTTCTTTTTTTCGTTTAACACATAGTAAGCGGCACAAGGAATAATAACGTCATCCTCCGAGCGACTTATGGTTATGACTGATCTCAAAACCAAAACAGTAGGCACGACACGGTCGGCGCACAGTCCTACATGTGGAAATGCACACGGCCCAGCACGGTCGTCGACCGGTCTGCGCCCGGTCCTATATGTGGAAATCAGCCTTAAAGAACCGATCGGGGAGAAGGAGGGAGAACGTCTAACCAGGAAAGAGAGAACGTCTAACCAGGAGGAGAAAACGTTAAACCCGGAAGGGAAAGGCCCTTCCCCCCATTTTTGATAAGTACTCAAACCTAACTAAAGTGTCTGGTGTTCCGTGGGGTTATCCATTGGGGGAGGGGGGGGGGGGGAGATGGTTGTGGGTGTGAAAGTGGCTGGTGATTAGCGGTCTTCCGGTTAGAAGATCGTGCCTGCGTCAAGGAAAAGAAAAGAATCACTCACTAAACTTACTTTTCAGTTGTGAAGAAGATAACTGTGTTGTATCCCAAGAGCAATTGGTTTCTTTTATTTTGTTCCCTTCATGATTTTGCTGATTAGTGAAGGGGAAATGTTTGTATTAGACAATGGTGCTGTATGTATATGATCGAATGCCTGTATATCATCGTTAGTTAGTTGATAATCTTCTCGTTTAATTAAATTCTGTCAAACTTGGAGTTGGATCCTGTCATTTATCCTTGAATGAACCTCTTCTCATGCTATCCTGGGGATAGTTCGGTGGTATGAGACCGCACCACGCAACGGGGAAAACTGGGTACATGTAAAATGCTACATATTTAACAAAATTGGGGCTCGCAGACCGGCTTGTTACAATATATAAGAAATAACAGCGAAACTAAAGCTATAAACGGGATCGACCAGAAAGTTGTGAGTTGTGTAAGAGGCTTTCTCTATAAACGGATAACAAGTAACAGTCATCGATGTTAAATGATCATACCTAGTTATCTCAAGTATTCCATTGGCATTTATTGTATCGTGTATATAATTATGATCATCATAACAAGGGAGGTGAAATGCACTGATGAAATATGGATTAGGGTAGAGAAAATAAAATTCGATTTCAGAGGATAGTGTCCCCTACTGAGGAGAAAAGTATAAGGAAGATGTACGCAAAAATTGATAAAATTCTATGTATGGAGTATAGCAGCGGAATTCAACCTGTGGTGCGCGAACCCCTGAGGGTGCGCGAGCTCTTTCTGGAGGGTTCGCGAAGAGTCGCGGACACGAGTTAAAATTCCTGATTTTCAATGAAGATCTGCTATATGATATTTCTAACAATCTAAATATTTCGCGTTTTTAGTGCTTTTCATCATTTCTAAAAATATGTGATGCCTTTCTCCGTAAATAAATTTATCAGGAAGTTCGCCAAAATTCTAAATATGTACTTAGGGATTCGCCAACTGAAATAGGTTGAATAGCACGCTAAGGAAAAATGATATTAAATACTTGGAAAGCTTCGAAATGTGGACACGGAGAAGAATTTTTCAGATAAAATGGACAGATAGGGTGAAAAATGAAGAAGCACTACGAAGAATAGGAGAGAAGCGAACGATTATACAGACTATCAGAAAGAGGAAGGCGAACTGGATTGGGCATTACCTGAGGAGAGAGTGCATGATTAAAGAAGTGCTAGAAGGAAAACTGGACGGAAAAAAGAGAAAGAGGTGGGAAAAGGTTTCAACTGATATACCTGAAAAAACAAAATACTATTTACGATGCAGTGCATTAGGCAACAAATTCTCTTCAATCGTGCCTGGTCAGTGGATGAGTCTTAAAATCGATCCTGATGTATGGACTTCCAATGTCCTTGGAATCGCTTGAACAGGAGGACTTCCGGAGCTGAGGAAACGGAAGAAACACCCATTGACTCAGTGAATGCTGCTCCAGCTACCAGTTCTAGGATGTGGTGTCGACAGGCGAGGTGTAGAAGGTTGCACCCGAGTAACTGTTCGAGAATGACACATGCCCCCTTGTTTCGACCGGTGTTGGCACTCATAGTGTCAAAACACGTCCCTCGTACTTTACCATCAATCTTCCACTCCTTCAAGGAGTGGAAGATTGATGATAAAGTACGAGGGATGCGTTTTGACACAATGAGTGCCAACACCGGTCGAAACAAGGGGGCTTGTGCCTCTCCAGTGCCTTCGGGGATTTGGGTACCGCAAGCAGCTGGGAACCTCCATCCAAGGAGGACAGTAGTACGGGGAGGCGATCGACCTTGTCGTTCCCAGTAAGATCGTGTATGAGCTTGCCGTCCCAGTGGACGATTAAGGCAACGTCCGGTTTGAAGTTCCGTTGAATGTTGGCGGCGCTGGGCTGTCGATGCTGCTCTCGTCGCCGTCGGATACTGGTCCTGTTATGAACCAGTGAGCTAACATCATGACCGAGAGTCCGGGCTGTCTCCTCCACAATCATAACTTCCGCTCGATCAGACACTTTGTTGCGGTCCAGTGTACCGTGGGATTTGGTGATAGAATATCCTTTCGGCCGCGCTTTGGATGGGGTGAAGTCAAGGCCTGGAACTGGATCTTGATCATCCCCAGATTCCTCAGCTGCAGAAGTACAGCTACTGCTACTGCTTCCAAGAGTGACTTGATCTTCTATACGTTTAGCATCCTTGATCGCCTTCTGTCGGCGTTCCTGCTCCTTGGCCAAATGCTTCTGCTGTTTCTTCTCTTTCTTTGCGAGGAGATTGTCGACAGAACACATCGCTCCCCAACGCCCTTTTTCTCTCTGAGCAAGAAGGAAAGCTTTGTCCTTGTCAATGATAATGATTTCTAGGGCATTGGCTTGGGAGATGTCGAACAGATCCTCAAAACACTCCTTGAATTCAACCTCGTCTTTGGCTTGAGTCTCTGTCATTCGGGAGGCATTCTTTTTCAGCGCTTGCGTCCTGGTGAAGAGCTTCTCGAGTTTCTTGATGGAATCTTTTTTTTGGCGCACTGGAATGCGAGCTCGGTTCAAAAACTCCTCGATCTTCTCGATAGTTTTTGCCACCGCTTCACGCGTGGACTCTTTCTGCTCCCGGTGGAGATAAAGGAATTATACAAGAGCTTGCCGGTTGGAGGGAAGCTTCAAACCCTTGATATCTTCCTCGTAATTCTCGATTAAAAACACTGTTGCTCGACCTTTCTTTGCTGCAGCCATCACAAATGGGGTATGTTAAAATTACACAAAAAAGATTATCGTTGTTGATTTACTGCTGAAAAACAGCTCACTTTGACGATAAAATACACATATACAAATTTCTAAAATAAACAAATCGTAATTCTTGATATTTTCTTACAGGTATATTTCATTAAATAAGTAATAAAACACGCTTTCGCGATTAGGCAAAGTATGTTGTTGCAGCCGGCTGATTCACCCGCCGTAGTGTCTAATGGATCATAGGCATAACTTTGAGGTTCTTGAGCGACCAGTAAATATCAAAATATTTCGCAAAAATTTTGCGCATGGTGTTTTTCAACCAAATGGAAGCTTTTGAGACGGTCAGACCATAAAAAAAAGAACTTGAAAAATAAGGACCACCCTAATATATAATATATAATATATAATATATAATATATAATATATAATATATAATATATAATATATAATATATAATATATAATATATAATATATAATATATAATATATAATATGTAATATGTAATATGTAATATGTAATATGTAATATGTAATATGTAATATGTAATATGTAATATGTAATATGTAATATGTAATATGTAATATGTAATATGTAATATGTAATATGTAATATGTAATATGTAATATGTAATATGTAATATGTAATATGTAATATGTAATATGTAATATGTAATATATAATATATAATATATAATATATATATATATGTCAGAAAACACTACACCACTCTCCAACTTCCTCCTCGGGGAGGCACACCCGAAATAACACAACACGTCCAAGGGACTCCAACTTTATTTAAACCCGAATTACACCAGCATTCTGCTCTCCAGCAGAAGCTCTCCCACGAGCCAACACACGGCCCACACTACCACGAGTCCCGTCACACACTCTTCTCTCTCGCGTCACGTGATCTCTTAGTACTCTCCTTCTCCGTCCCGCTTCTGGTAGCACTTCTCGTGGCGGTCGTCCTCGCTTGCGTAACAGTCGGCCTTTCCTGACATCGGGGCCGTCCTCGGTCCCGGTCCGGTCTGCCTCCGGTTGAACTGCTCCTCTGGCGCTCGCGCCGTTCTCCATCCGCTTCTCGTCTTCTTTCCCTCTGCTGTCCGCGGCCTGGTCGTCATCTCCCTCGTCCTGGCTCTCGTCGGCCTGGTCGTCATCTCCTACTTCGCCTTGGGGGGGCTTACACCAGGGTTTCATTCGGTCTGCACTAAACACGGAATTGAACGCTCGCTGTGTCCTCTTTGCCCCTGGTATATCCATCAGAGAATACCTATCTCGCGCTAGCACTTCTGAGACAAGATACGGACCCTTAAATTTCGGAGCTAATTTTCGCGAACACCCTGTCGCTTGCGCTTCTCGTTCTACGATGACTAAATCTCCCTTTTGGTACACTCTCGGCACCTTATGTCTTTGATCGTAACGCTCCTTCTGTTTTTTCTGCGTCTCTGATATCTTTACTAACGCTTTTTCCCTTGCTTCGCCTAAGGTCTCTCTAGTCTCATCGAGTTCGCTTTCTTGCAACGCCAATATAACACGGTTTTGCAATGAATTCCTTGGGTTATAAGCAAACAATAGCTCATAAGCGCTCTTCTCAGTAGTTTTATTTGACATAGAATTCATGGCGAATTGGATGTTTCTCAAATTCGTGTCCCAGTCGCCTCCATCCTCTTGTGCATACATAGTGGATATGGCGTTTGTAATGGATGCGTTTGATCGCTCTACTTGTCCATTTGCTCGAGGGGTAGCAGTCGCATTCTTTATATGCTTTATCTGGTTTCTTTCGCATAATTCTTCAAATTCCTTCGCTGTAAATGCCGTACCTCGATCTGTAATTAAACGCTCAGGACACCCAAATAAGCTCGTAATCTCACTGATAGCTTCGCACACTGGTTTGGTTTTTGTGGTTTTCACTGCCTTTAGTAGGATGAACTTTGTAAAGTTGTCTTGATACACGAGAACATACTCGTTGCCCCTTTTACTCCTTGGGAATGGCCCTAAGTGGTCCACGTGAACTGTGTGAAATGGGATGGCTACACGCTCTAAACTGTGCAACTGCCCCTCTTTTTTACCTCCCGGTCTCTTATGATAAGCACACTCAATGCAAGCTGCAATATATTTCTTTACCCTTCTTCTCATCTTCGGAAACCAAAAATATCTCTTCACGTGTTCTAGGGTTTTCTCTTCTGCGTAATGTCCCATGTCATCATGACTTCCCTTTAGAATGCGCCAAATAGAGTTCTTAGGCACAACCCAACGGACCCCACCGTCTACCTTTCTACAGACACGGTTGTCTTTCAGCACATAGTCTGTGTGGATCTGCCTATCCTCATTGGCGACCGCAGGTTGCTGTAAGGTACGATGTATTTTCTGGATAGCTACATCCTGCAGCTGCATCGTTAGTAACCAATCATCCTGATTTATTCGCAACGTGAAGATTTTCAAGTCTGCTGTATCCGGTTCCTCGGAATCTCCCACGGGATTTCGACTGAGAGCATCAACGTGACCCATGTTGCGTCCTGGTCGGTACTCGATCGTGAAATCATACTCTTGTAATCGAAGCCACCACCTCGCTATCCGCGGTAACAATTCTTTCTTGGACATGGTGGTCTTTAAAGCATTACAGTCAGTAACAACTTTGAAGGGTCTGTTCAATAAATACATTCGAAATTTGTCTACGGCTTCAACTACTGCCAACGCTTCTAGCTCATAACTGTGATAGTTCTTCTCTAGATCTGTCGTCTGTCGGCTATAATATGCCACAGGTTTTTGAGATTCTCCTTCTCGGCGCTGTAAGATAATCCCCGCTAGTCCATTCTTACTGGCGTCAGTGTGAACTTCATGTTCGGCATTTACATCAAACAACGCAAGTGCCGGACGCTCGATTAATCTTTTCTTCAGCTCTTGAAATGCGTTTTCTTGTTTCTCTGTCCACTCGAATACCGTATCTCTCTTCGTCAAGAGCGTTAACGGCTTGCTTAACGTAGCGAATCCTAATACAAATCTTCTAAAGAAGCTCGTCAAACCAATAATTTGTCGCACTTCGTGAACATTCTCCGGCCTTCGAAATTCTTTAACTGCCTGAATTTTTCTCTCGCCTGGTCGGATCCCATCTTTGGTTATTTCAAAGCCCAAATAGTCTACTTTAGTTTTGAAAAATTCACATTTTGATACTTTTAGCGCTAGCCCCAATTTCTTCAGTACTTGCAACAGTCTTTCTAATCTCTCTAACCCTTCCTTCACCGTTTTGCTGGGTATCAACAGATCATCCATATAGACTAGGACCTCTCCTGGTTTTGTCATTCGCACTACCCTTTTCATCACTTGATTAAACACTGCAGGTGCGTTTACTACTCCGAAAGGCATTTTTGTGAACTCGTACAGTCCACTTGAGGTGACAAAAGCTGTCAAGGGTCTCGTCTCTGGGGCTACAGGGATTTGATAGTATCCCGACGCCAAGTCTAAAATGGTAAAATAACTGTTTCCTGCAAGCGCGTCTAATTGTTCCTCAATGGCTGGCATGGGGAATTTTATTTTTTTCGTCTTCAAATTCAATGCTCTGTAATCGACGCACAGCCGGTCTTCTCCGTTAGCTTTCTTCACTAACAATGCTGGGCTTGCGTATTCTGATGTCGACTCCTGCACGATACCCATTTTCATTAACTCATCGACTGCCTTTTGCATAGTCGCTCTTTGGGCGTACGGTAGGCGATACGGTCTTAAATTCACAGGGTGGTTATCCAACAATTCTATCTCGAAACTGGCAGACTCTACTGTACCCAGTTCACTCAAATTTTTCGCAAAACATTCTCGATACTCATTCACCATTTCGTATACCGCATCCTTCTCCTCTTCAGACAGGTCGTTATTCAAATTTATTTCTTCCATTTCTATCCCGGCCCTCTCTTTGACATTTCGAACTTTGGCTTCGAAGTTACTTTCTTCCTCCTGCCCATCAGTCTCTCTCCTAATTACAAATTTCTGATAGCTCTTCTCAACTCGAATCCCCGATTGGTCTAGGGCGCTTCGTCCTAGAATTATGGCATCGTCTTGCGAACAGTTTGGGACCACAAGCACTTCTACCTCAATGCTTACGTCGTCCACAACAAGGATTAACTGTTTGGAGCCTATTACGTTACTTTTTCCACAGCCGAATCCAATCAGACTTTTTTGACTCGCAAAGTATTCTACACCTAGCTGTTCAGCGACATCTTGCCTCATGGTCACAACATCGCTCCCTAAATCAATGAACCCAACAACTTGTTCATCATTAACCTTTATCCATTTATAATATTCGTCTTTAATTTGGTCGTTCGGCACCGAAATTCTTTGGACTCGCCTTTTCATTTCCAAATTCTGTCTATTAGCTTGGGTTCCCTGAGGGCATTCCTTCATCATGTGTCCCTCTTTATTGCATCGGAAACATCGCCTGCTCTGCCGTCGTTCTGGGCAATCCTTAGCCATGTGTCCCTCTTTATTGCATCGGAAACATCGCCTGCTCTGCTGTCGTTCTGGGCAATCCTTAGCCATGTGTCCCTGGCCGTTACAATTATAACACCTCGCCTGCGTTGTCTGCTTATTTCTCCTCACCACATTACCTTCGTTTGGCGGTTCAATTGGGACACTATAACGGTTAGCTAAAAACTGTCTTTCACCTAATCTCGCTCTTTCTGTAATACTTTCATAGCGCTTTATCTTGAGCAGTAACCCTTCAACATCTTTGAACTCACACAAAGCCAGCGACCTTACTAATTCCTTGTCACCTAAGCCGTTCAAAATGTATTTAATCAAGGATTCTTTATCTATGTCACCTCGTCGCGCTATCGCTTTCATGGCATACACGTATGACTCATAGGTTTCGTCGCGCTGCTTCTTCCTCTTCGTGAGACTCATGTGGACATCGGCCTGATCAGCTGTTGATGGGAAGCTATAAAGTAACCTTTCTTTAAAAGTCTCCCAAGAATAAACTTCTTCCGCGACACTATTTAACCACAATTTAGCTACTCCTCTCAGCTTATTCACCGCATGAGTAAGCAATACGGAATTGTCCCACGAATACGCGGAAGCGACCCCTTCCACTCGCCGCACCCACTGTTCGGCGGTAAATCCTAAGGTCGTCGACGCGTCAAACTCGGGCAACAATCTTTCCGCCATGTCTCGGTGAGCAACTACAGTTGTCGCCATCGTACTACAATGTCTCGCTTCCATTATTTCTCTTTCGCGGTCTAACAACGCGCGCTCTCTCTCCAGCAACTGTCTTTCTCGTCGTAGAATCTCACGTTCAATGTCGTTATCGCTCGCCCTAGGCGCTAAGTGGTTCTTTGGTCGGGTCACAGAGGGCGTCGACATCGCTCTCGGTAGCTCAGGAAAGCTCGCTGCTCGCGTCAAGAACGCCTCGCTTACTCCTGTTCCCGCCACTGGATACGTCATTTCCGGTTCCCCACTAAACGCCATGCGGTCGCTTTTTTTTCGCTAATTTCGCTTTTTTTAGGTCTGTTTCGACGCTCACAACCCTAGTTATACTTGGGGTATTGTTCACTCGGGAATCACTTTTCTTTCACGTACTTACGGAGGAGTACAGTCTTCATCGGCAAACAGTCGGCTCTCTCACGACGTGCTCCTTTCCGAAAACTGGTTTTTGATCTTCTTATCCTTATCTGATCCCGATCCCGCCGCTGCTCTGTCAGAAAACACTACACCACTCTCCAACTTCCTCCTCGGGGAGGCACACCCGAAATAACACAACACGTCCAAGGGACTCCAACTTTATTTAAACCCGAATTACACCAGCATTCTGCTCTCCAGCAGAAGCTCTCCCACGAGCCAACACACGGCGCACACTACCACGAGTCCCGTCACACACTCTTCTCTCTCGCGTCACGTGATCTCTTAGTACTCTCCTTCTCCGTCCCGCTTCTGGTAGCACTTCTCGTGGCGGTCGTCCTCGCTTGCGTAACATATATATACATAGGGTAACTAGGTGTTGAAGCTCCAATAACTTCTACAAATGTGTCTCTCCAACACGCCAGTGGCTCTCCTTCCGGTAAGCGCTCACTGGGGTTCCTTCAACACCTAGCTGCCCTAAATATCCTCTTTTACCTTTCCTCTTCCGTAAGTTTTTATACCATTTTATCTCACCTTACTTTCCCTTTTATGTCATCTCTGTTTTAATAACTTTCCTATCACCTTTATTCTTTTATCTTGTCCTTCCGCTATGGCAATTATCCACAGTTTCCGCTATCATCTCCGAAAACATATATCCCTTACCTGCTATATTCTCTACCTGGCTGTTGAAGAGAGCGGACGCGGACTTCCTTCAGTGGAGCCCAACGGACTTACGAGCGACCATTGTAGCAGTAGCATTAGAGTAGAAGTAGACGTATTGTTAAGTAGAACTAACTTTTCTTTTATATTACTTGTTAACCTTTCCTATAGCTTATTTACGTATAGTAGTAGTTATCTTAACTAATAACCTCCTTGTCATTATTTTTATCGTAATACTTATTAGTCGTATACCGTAGTGTAGTAAATTTTCTAACACTCCATACTCTATAAACGTAACTTCTTCCTTTTATTAGAATTGTAAGGTGATTGTGTGCTAACCTCTGTTTTATTAACTTCTAAAGTTGTTTGTAGTATTTGAGTAATCCTTGTCATCGTTTTTGTGTTAACTTAATATTTCATTGTTGAATACCGTAGTATCGTTCTTTTTCCAGCACATAGTTTTTGTTTTTTTATAAGTCCGTTTATTTAAATAGTAATTGTATTTTTTAGTATTTTTTTTCCGTAACTCATAGTTTACAAATTTACACGTTGATTGTGTACTAACCGTCTTGTGTGCGAACTAACGTTGTTTGCGTTGTGACTAACTTTCACTTTCTACCTGCGCTTCACCCTTGATCCCTTCACTCGAGCACTCCAGGAATAACTTCCCCGCGTATATTAAGCGTTAGACTAGTCTATTAGATACGTTATTTAAGAGCTTATAGAAACCCGTACTTGGGAAAGATAGGATGACTCCCTTTAGGCCTTCTGTTTCTCTCTTCAAGAGTGCTGCTGATTGCGAGTCCTTGCGGGCCCGGGTCGCGGAACTTGAGAAGTTAGTTGCGGAGCTCCGCTCTAGGGTGGAAGGTTGCGAGGAGTCTTGTGTCCGGGTGGGACGCGTGAGGCGCTCCTCGAGATCCCTCCGCGCCGGGATGGCGGCTCGGGTTCGCCCAAGTGCTAACGCCGGCTGGGTGATCGAGGAGTCTTGCGCGGTCTCTCCACGGGTAGGGAAGACTCCCTCCATAAAGCCCGATGAGTGGAGGGTGGCTTCACGTGGTAGTCTTGGGGTGGTGCTGCGGAAGCAGTTGGTATGTGAACCTACCCCTGTTAGCAACAGGTTTGCGGTGCTGTCGGAGGATAGCTCAACGAATTCTGTGACCGTACCTATCCCACCTAAGAGGAGTCGGGTTGCGAAGGGAGGGTTGTTAGTGATAGGTAGCTCTAATGTCCGGCGTGTGATGGCGCCTTTGCTATCAAGGGCCCGCCGGGAGGGAGTGGTGGAGCGGGTGTTCTCCAGGTGTATACCAGGAGGTACGGTGCCCCAGGTGACGAAGGTGGTTCGGGAAGAGGTCGTTGGCACGGGCTGCTCTAGTCTGCGGGTGGTGGCGCATGTTGGCACCAATGACGCCTCGAAGCGCGGCTCCGAGGAGATTTTGAGTTCCTTTAGGGACTTAAACTCCGAGGTCGGTCGTGTCCGAGAGGAGTCTGGGGTTGATGTGCGTTTAACCATCTGCAGCATTGTCCCGCGGATTGACTGTGGCTCTGAGGTTTGGAGTAGGGTGGAGGGGCTAAACCGAAGGTTATGGTCTTTCTGTAGGGACATGGGGGTGGATTTCGTTGACCTTCGTCCGATTCTTGGATCGTGTGGGGCACCCCTAAATGGCTCGGGGGTTCATTACACGCCGGAGGCATCCCAGGGTGTAGCGCGTAGGATCCTTGAGCATAGTAGGGCTTTTTTAGGCTAGAGAGCAGGGTACAGTGTAGGCGTCTTAGGGGAATAGGTGTAATTAAGAGGGTAATAGAAAACAATATTACGAGAAATCCGGCCGATACCGCAAATAAATTAGAGTTACCGAGCGATGAAGGCGCTGACATCCGTGAAGTCAATAGTGTTAACGATTGGGATATCGATAAAAATGGTGAAATAAAACGCGATCAGAAAGAAAATGCTATATCAACCAATTGGCGGAATAATAGTATGAAGAACGCATGTAGATGTATTCCTAGAACGATTACGAATGGTAAGGCTGAGGTTTATCTGAGAAGCGATAGTGAGAAATTAAATGTCGTCGTATTGAACTGCCGCAGCATCCGTAAGAAAATTGCCGATTTTAAGCATATTATTCGTAGTCTAGAAGCCGATGTCGTGATCGGTACAGAGAGTTGGCTCACTGACGAGATTGCAAGTCAGGAGGTATTCCCTCAAGACTATAGAATTTTTAGAAAGGACCGTAGTATCCGGACGGGAGGTGGAGTATTTATAGCAGTCAGCAAGGCATACGAAAGTTTTCCACTACCGATTAATGACACCGAAATAGAAAGTGTTTGGTGTGGAGTTAGAGGAAGCGATTACACTATAGCAAATATATGCGCATTTTATAGGCCTCCCAATGCAAGTTTAGAAATTATTCATAATCTCGAGAAACAAGTAGCAACGCTAATATCGAAAAATAAAGAGAGGGCTATTATAATAGGAGGAGATTTCAACTTACCTTCAGTAGACTGGAATCATAATTGCTTTGATCCCGGTGGTAGAGAGCGTGAATCATGCGAAGCACTTATAGAAACCTTCGTTAAACACTCGTTGTGTCAGCTAGTAAGATGTCCCACGAGATCGAACAATATATTAGATTTACTCGTAACGAATTACCCCGAGCGTATGAACAAGCTTTCCATAGAGGAAGGAATAAGCGATCATAATGCTGTGTACGTAGAATTTAAGCTAAAAATGGAGAAACAGGTTAAGGCTAGAAGACGCGTATATATGTACGCCAAAGGCGATTTCTCGAAATTTAGGTCTTTTTTACAGACACAATTCCCTTATTTCTGCGGGGCATCTATCGACGCTAGTACAGAGGAATTATGGGGCGTGTTCAGGGATATGATGCGAGAGGGTACGGATAAATTTAATCCACATAAACTTAAACGTGATGGTGCGGAACCAAGATGGTACAACCAGAAAGTTAGATGCGCTCTTAGACGGCAAAGAAAACTTCACGCTCGCTTAAATAGTAATTCTTCAAAAGTCACAGAGGAACAGAGGTCAATGATACGGCAACAATACAGAGAGGCGCGGTCAAGAGCTAGAGTAACAATGCGAGAAGCATTTAATGATTACAAAAAGAAAGTTCTGCATAGTAATTTGAAAGAAAATCCGAAAGGATTTTGGTCGTACGTTAGAGAGGTTCATGGTAGAGGCCCCACCATAGCGTCATTGACAACGGAGGCAGGTGATGTAGTACATGACAGCGCGGAAAAAGCGAACTTGTTAAATGAACGCTTTCAGAAAGCGTTTACTTCAGTGAGCAACGAATTTGAGGAACCAGCTTTGAATGATGAGGGAAATTCGATGGAAGATATGATATTCTCGGAAACAGGTATCGCGCACCAGCTAGAGTCGATTAAGCAAAATAAGTCTCCCGGGCCGGAGGGCATAACCGCGCGTGTGCTGAAAGAGCTGGCCTCGGTAATCGCAGCTTACTTGAAAATAATATTCGAAAAATCCGTTTCACATGGTACCGTTCCCAAAGAACGGAAGCTAGCATACGTAACGCCCATCCACAAAGGCGGTGATAAAGAGAACCCCGAAAATTATAGACCGATTTCCTTGACGTCATTATCGTGTAAGATTCTAGAACATATAATTGTTAGCTCTGTTCTGCGTTATTTAGACGGTCGTTCTTCACTAAGCAAAAACCAACACGGGTTTCGGAAAGGTAGGTCATGCGAAACGCAGCTCGCCCTGTTCGTAAACGAATTGTTACAATGCGGAGAGAAAAACACTCAGGTTGATGCCATTTTCATTGATTTTAAAAAAGCGTTTGACAAAGTACCCCATAATAAATTAATAGGAAAACTAGGAAAGTACGGCATAAACCCTAATAACGTGAGTTGGGTAAAAGACTTCCTCTCAGACAGAAAACAGATTGTAGTTATTGATGGGAAACCTTCATACCCGGTAAAAGTCGCATCAGGTGTTCCACAGGGAAGTGTCATAGGCCCACTACTATTCCTGATATATATAAACGATATCTGCTCCATAGTTCGCTGCAAAATAAGACTTTTCGCAGATGACACCGTTTTATATAAGGAGATAACGAGTCAGGATGACCAAAAATCGCTCCAGGAAGATTTAAACGCCCTTTCAGCATGGTGTCAAGATTGGAAAATCGAAGTTAATCACAGCAAATGTTCCCTATTGAGTTTCTGGAAGAGTAAGAACAATGAATTAGACTCGGAGTACAGAATTGATAGATTGAATATCCAATCTGCAGAGTACGTTAAATATTTAGGAGTCACCATTTGTCGTGATCTATCGTGGAATATGCATATTCGAAGGATAATAGGCGCAGCTAATAAGAAATTGGTTTTCGTAGGCAGAATAGTAAGAAGTAGCACAGAACAGGTACGAGAAACGTGTTATTTATCATTGGTCAGATCTCAGGTCGAATACGCTTCCAGCATATGGGATCCGTACGAAAAGGGACAAATACTTGAGTTAGAAAGAATCCAACGCAGAGCAGCCAGATTCGTTAAGCAAAAATATGAGCAAAAAGTAAGCGTCACATCACTCTTGAAGGAGTTGAATTGGATATCGCTAGAGGATCGCAGAATTAGCGCTAGGTTAAGGCTTCTGGAGAAATTTAGGTAGGAAGTTCTCTTAGAGGAGGTCTCAGGAATATTAGAGGCACCTACGTACATGGGCAGGCACGATCACCAGAATAAAATACGAGAGATCGACTGTAGGACCGAGCGATATCAGAGCTCGTTTTTCCCAAGGACCATACGGGATCATAACAGGAGAATGATTCCCACGAGGGACGTTATTAGGTAGGTTTTGGTGTGCTGCATCCCCTGCCACCCACCAGTCTGGTGATTTGCAGGGTATCATGTAGATGTAGATGTACCATTCGCTCTCCAATATGGACTTTCAAAAATGTATCACCATTACTCATCTGCTACGAAACTCCCCCACTTTCGTAGCCAACCTAGACTCCACCTTTTAAAAAGCTGCAGAAGAACTCGCAGCTAACCGCAATAGACTAATCCGAAAACTTTCACTTTTATGCACCCGCCACCTCCAACAAGGGTTACCTCTCCCCTTCATCCCAGCTGGTGAGTCCAACGCACGTCCCCCGCCCCTCCTCGCCCACAGGCCGTGCCTAGCGGATCTTTTGAGAATCCCGATCCCGCCCCCACTGCACTCCCTCAACAGGCTCTCCTTTGTTTCAAACCGCCAACAGAGGAAATCCCTTTCCCGACAAACCCCCACTTCCTCAAGCACCCGAAGTTCTTCCCAGCCCGATGACGTTCTGAACCTCTTATCCTATACACTCACCCCTGCCGAGAATGCACTTCTCTCGCAACGTCATTTACCTACTAACCTGCACCAAATGCCCCGCCTTTTACGTCGGCCTCACCAGCAATTCCCTCAACATTCGCATGAACGGCCAACGCAACAGTGTTAGTCTTAAACGACGGCTATCCATGGCCGTTCAAGGAAATAATCGTAATCTTAGTTTCAATGTTTGTTTCACAGTGAGGGCCATTCGCACCCTCCCAGACGACGCTTCCGCCCCCCAACTCCGTCAATGGGAACTGTCCCATATACAAATCATAAACTCTTTCTTTCCTCCCGGCCTCAATATCCATTAATATTTCCTCCTTTCCACCCTCTCTTTCCCCTTCTCCCCCCCCCTGCATCCTCCAATCCCTGAACTTTCCACGCTCCCTTCCCTTCCACCCCCACACCTTCACCGCAGTGTCACTGCCAAATCAGTGGTCTCTCTCTTCTGCTAACGAAGGGATCATCCCGAAAGCTCCGATTACTTCTATAAATGTGTCTCTCCAACACCCCAGCGGCTCTCCTTTCGGTTAGTGTTCACTAGGTGTCCTTCAACACCTAGTTGCCCTAAATATCCTAATTTACCTTTCGTCTTCCGTAGTATACACACACACACACACAGACACACACACACACACACACACACACACACATATATATATATATATATCCCTTCCAACTACCTCACTTCACTGTCTCAATGTCGGCGGAAGGGTGTAAACATACTCTAAAGCAGGGTTTCTCAACCTTTTTTTGCTCATGGCCTCCTGACCTTCATTTACCTCTGTGGCCCCCTCATAGCCGCTTTTAGTTGGAAGAAATGGTACTTCACCATCTGCACTGTTTATTTATAATATATATATATATATATATATATATATATATATATATATATATATATATATATATATGTGTGTGTGTGTGTGTGTGCGTGCGTGCGTGCGTGTGTGTGTATTCTAACAATTACTACTTTATTTCGAAGTAGCAAGGAAAATTCTTAAAGGTATAAAATGTATACCCTGAACCAAAGTCCGATGGGGTACGCTGGCGGTATATCGCTAATACAAGTTTGATATTTTTGCTGATGCCATCTGGCATACCTTTTTAATTTAGCTTTGTTCTTTTAAAAAAACAAAATATATAGTAACAGCATAAGGCGTGCTAACAAAAAATATTGTGATAATTGGCATTTTATTCAGTGTGATCCTTGTGGCTGATACAAACTTGGAAGTTTTTCAATATTTGGCTGTAGCGTTGTTAGTGACAAGCGAAGATCACCCCTCTTCACAATATCAAGGCGGTTACGAGTTTTTGATAGTAGGTAAACCACCCGACTAAAGCCAGATTCAACAAGATAAGAAGTGGAAAAAGCGATAAAATATAACTTTGCTCTCTCCCAGAACAGTGGAAAATTCCTAGCCATTTCACTGATTATCCATATATTACGTTTGCCATGTTTGAATCTAGCTTGAGCTGTTGTATCACTCTGTAGTTCAATGAGGCTTTCTTGTAATGTAATGTCAACATCAACCACATTTACCCCAAATGGATCTACCATCCAACCTGGAATGTTCATCTCTAGCAGGTCGCTGAACCGGACCTGCATATCACTGTACGAATGCTTCAAATGCCCAACTTACACTGAAAGATCATCATCTAGCAGTTCGATGCCCACAGTGGCCAGTGAAGGAAACTGCATTATCTCGCGAAGTCCAATATTAATCCAAAACAGCTTGAGGTTTCCAAGGAAAGCAGTAATGAACTATTTGCAAGATACAGTTTTTTCCTTGTAACTATTTGTCCAACAAGTTCAGCTTTTCAAATACATCTGATAGGTAAAATATATCACACTTGGCAGCAACGATCGGTTCGCCAAGCTGCTTATCACTCAGAAATGACACAATACTGTCCCAAAGTGCAACAAAGCGATGAAGACAATTACATTTTGATAGCCATCTGACCTCTATTTGCATCATTGGGCTTTCAAACTCTTCTTCATTTTCCTCACAAAATTGTCAGAAAAGACGATCTTGAAGTGCATTTGATTTGATAAGTTGACAACCTTTATTACAATGGCAAGGGCTGTATGCAGACGTCCTCCAAAATTTTTCCAACCAAATATTGACGGTGGACCACGCAGTGTATGCAAAAAGCTTCAGGCACAGCATTTTTTAAATGGGCAATGAATCCTCTGTCTCTACCTACCACAGAAGCAGCACCATCAGTTGCACAAGCCATTACATTTCCAAGTGGGATATTGTTTTCCTTGAAATAAGTCTCAACTTCTTTTAAAATTGTTTCCCCTTTGGTGTCTGTCGTAAGATTTCGGGCAAAAGGCATTTCCTCAATGAGCTGCTGATCATCCATAAACCTAACATATGTCATCAGAAGGGATTCATTATCACGTAGAGTGGATTCATCGATTTGCAGGGAAAACTTCTTCACTTGCAATTGTGCAACTAGTTGTTTTTCCACATCATCTGCCATTTCATCAATGCGCCTCGATACTGATGAGTTGCTCAAAGGGATGACCTCAGTAATTTCATGTGCACTCTGATTCAGGACAGTTGAAATCACAAGAGACACTGCAGGCAAAATCAAAGCTTCACCAATATTATGTGGCTTGCCAGCTTTTTCAATTAACTAGGAAATTTCATAAGATGCAATGAAACCTTTGTCTACTTTGGCTGCTCTTTTACTAAACATTTGCTTCAGTGTTGTTTTTGCTTGGAAATCATCACTCAGTTTTTTAAAGTAATCTAGTGATTTGTCCTTCTTGTCCTTGTGTGTTGTCTCAAAATGTTTCCTCAGCTTACATGGCCGCATGCTTTCATTTGAAAGTGTAGTCATACATATTAGACACATTGGCATCTTGCTGTCCTGTGGTGATGGAATAAAACGGTATGCAATATACTCAGTGGAATATTGCCGACATTTTTTCTTCGTCACACTAGCCATGGGTACTCTGAAATTAAAAAAGAAAAGACGGATCATGTATAATATACATCTTTTTCTCAAAAATATCGTAAATATTTTCCAGTAGCGGCTTTATTGTTACGTGTACTAAAAAAATTATGACGTTATTGAGAAAAAGGTGTATAGTATACTTGATCCGAAAAAATAAGATTACTAAAACTAATTAAAGTAAAGAATGTATAATGAAGCCAAATTATAGCCTCATCTAATAATCTTTACTTTCATCAAATACTTTGCCATATATATTTTTGTCTATTTTAAATACACTAAAGTTTTCTCTAAACACTTCTATTGCTTATCTAATGGTGACATGTTCATCTAACATTCCAGTCATACCTTGTGTTCGGAGAAAAGAGTAATAAAATGCATATGGAGTGCTCCAGGTTGGAAGCAGGTTAGCGACTAACCTTACCTCGCTTGAATGTGTCCGAGTTTCCAGGATTTGCCACCTCAAAGCGTATACATTTACAACATTATAGTTGCTTTCTCATGCATATAAAATTTCATTTATTACAGACTGCCTTTTTCATTGAGATATGTATTGTACACTATAGTAATTTTCAATATTCATCCTGCTGAAATTAGCACCGATAATGAGATCTCAGGATTATGACAAATTCATCATACACCTGGCAGTTAAGTTTGGATGGCCCCTGAGAAACTTATTGTGGCCTCCTTATGTTCCCTTTTTTCCATGTGGCCCCCTAGAAGTATGGCGTGGCCCCCTGAGGGACCATATGGCCCACGTTGAGAATCACTGGTCTAAATGGCGAAGCACAGTGGTGTCCTCGGTCACCGGTAGGTTCAAACAAGCTGAGAAGTCTTTCTGCATTATCTCTGGCAGAAGTGAAAGAGATACTCACCAACCCGCTCTGGGCCAGCGTGATGTTTTAAGGCCCACAATCTCTCCATGACATGTACACCCATAAAAAACGGCCCTCATTCTCCGGAGGCTGGATTGCCTCTGACCGTGGCAGTGGTCAGGAACAAGGCATCAAGGCAGAAGGTGCTAAGGATCCCCGGAGGTTAAACACCCTCTGCCACTCTTTCTCATCTTTACCCAAATCCTTTAACCTTAGCCGCCCACCTGACTCAGGAGTCGAGAACATTAGAGAACTCAGTTGTACATTGCAGGTGATAGCTAGGAGAAAGAACGATCCAGTAATCATTCTTGGAGGAGACTTTAATCTTCCATCGATCGATTGGAAATCCGTAACCTATGTTAGTGGTGGAAAAAATAGAGAAGCTTGTCGTGAATTAATTGAAGCATTAACACTATACTCGCTAGAGCAAATCGTCAACGAGTCAACGCGATATGACAACAATGGAAACGGAAACATATTAGATCTGCTAGCCACTACCCACCCACTATCGAATAGAAACCTACAAATCTTGAGTTACCGAGCGATGAAGGCGCTGACATCCGTGATGTCAATAGTGTTAACGTTTGGGATATCGATAAAAATGGTGAAATAAAACGCGATCAGAAAGAAAATGCTATATCAACCAATTGGCGGAATAATAGTATGAAGAACGCATGTAGATGTATTCCTAGAACGATTACGAATGGTAAGGCTGAGGTTTATCTGAGAAGCGATAGTGAGAAATTAAATGTCGTCGTATTGAACTGCCGCAGCATCCGTAAGAAAATTGCCGATTTTAAGCATATTATTCGTAGTCTAGAAGCCGATGTCGTGATCGGTACAGAGAGTTGGCTCACTGACGAGATTGCAAGTCAGGAGGTATTCCCTCAAGACTATAGAATTTTTAGAAAGGACCGTAGTATCCGGACGGGAGGTGGAGTATTTATAGCAGTCAGCAAGGCATACGAAAGTTTTCCACTACCGATTAATGACACCGAAATAGAAAGTGTTTGGTGTGGAGTTAGAGGAAGCGATTACACTATAGCAAATATATGCGCATTTTATAGGCCTCCCAATGCAAGTTTAGAAATTATTCATAATCTCGAGAAACAAGTAGCAACGCTAATATCGAAAAATAAAGAGGGGGCTATTATAATAGGAGGAGATTTCAACTTACCTTCAGTAGACTGGAATCATAATTGCTTTGATCCCGGTGGTAGAGAGCGTGAATCATGCGAAGCACTTATAGAAACCTTCGTTAAACACTCGTTGTGTCAGCTAGTAAGATGTCCCACGAGATCGAACAATATATTAGATTTACTCGTAACGAATTACCCCGAGCGTATGAACAAGCTTTCCATAGAGGAAGGAATAAGCGATCATAATGCTGTGTACGTAGAATTTAAGCTAAAAGTGGAGAAACAGGTTAAGGCTAGAAGACGCGTATATATGTACGCCAAAGGCGATTTCTCGAAATTTAGGTCTTTTTTACAGACACAATTCCCTTATTTCTGCGGGGCATCTATCGACGCTAGTACAGAGGAATTATGGGGCGTGTTCAGGGATATGATGCGAGAGGGTACGGATAAATTTATTCCACATAAACTTAAACGTGATGGTGCGGAACCAAGATGGTACAACCAGAAAGTTAGATGCGCACTTAGACGGCAAAGAAAACTTCACGCTCGCTTAAATAGTAATTCTTCAAAAGTCACAGAGGAACAGAGGTCAATGATACGGCAACAATACAGAGAGGCGCGGTCAAGAGCTAGAGTAACAATGCGAGAAGCATTTAATGATTACAAAAAGAAAGTTCTGCATAGTTCTGCATCAGCTTTGAATGATGAGGGAAATTCGATGGAAGATATGATATTCTCGGAAACAGGTATCGCGCACCAGCTAGAGTCGATTAAGCTAAATAAGTCTCCCGGGCCGGAGGGCATACCCGCGCGTGTGCTGAAAGAGCTAGCCTCGGTAATCGCAGCTTACTTGAAAATAATATTCGAAAAATCCGTTGCACATGGTACCGTTCCAAAAGACTGGAAGCTAGCATACGTAACGCCCATCCACAAAGGCGGTGATAAAGAGAACCCCGAAAATTATAGACCGATTTCCTTGACGTCATTATCGTGTAAGATTCTAGTACATATAATTGTTAGCTCTGTTCTGCGTTATTTAGACGGTCGTTCTTCACTAAGCAAAAACCAACACGGGTTTCGGAAAGGTAGGTCATGCGAAACGCAGCTCGCCCTGTTCGTAAACGAATTGTTACAATGCGGAGAGAAAAACACTCAGGTTGATGCCATTTTCATTGATTTTAAAAAAGCGTTTGACAAAGTACCCCATAATAAATTAATAGGAAAACTAGGAAAGTACGGCATAAACCCTAATAACGTGAGTTGGGTAAAAGACTTCCTCTCAGACAGAAAACAGATTGTAGTTATTGATGGGAAAACTTCATACCCGGTAAAAGTCGCATCAGGTGTTCCACAGGGAAGTGTCATAGGCCCACTACTATTCCTGATATATATAAACGATATCTGCTCCATAGTTCGCTGCAAAATAAGACTTTTCGCAGATGACACCGTTTTATATAAGGAGATAACGAGTCAGGATGACCAAAAATCGCTCCTGGAAGATTTAAACGCCCTTTCAACATGGTGTCAAGATTGGAAAATCGAAGTTAATCACAGCAAATGTTCCCTATTGAGTTTCTGGAAGAGTAAGAACAATGAATTAGACTCGGAGTACAGAATTGATAGATTGAATATCCAATCTGCAGAGTACGTTAAATATTTAGGAGTCACCATTTGTCGTGATCTATCGTGGAATATGCATATTCGAAGGATCGTAGGCGCAGCTAATAAGAAATTGGGCTTCGTAGGCAGAATAGTAAGAAGTAGCACAGAACAGGTACGAGAAACGTGTTATTTATCATTGGTCAGATCTCAGGTCGACTACGCTTCCAGCATATAGGATCCGTACGCAAAGGGACAAATACTTGAGTTAGAAAGAATCCAACGCAGAGCAGCCAGATTCGTAAAGCAAAAATATGAGCAAAAATTAAGCGTCACATCACTCTTGAAGGAGTTGAATTGGATATCTCTAGAGGATCGCAGAATTAGCGCTAGGTTAAGGCTTCTGGAGAAATTTCGGTAGGAAGTTCTCTTAGAGGAGGTCTCAGGAATATTAGAGGCACCTACGTACATGGGCAGGCACGATCACTAGAGTAAAATACGAGAGATCGACTGTAGGACCGAGCGATATCAGAGCTCGTTTTTCCCAAGGAACATACGGGATCATAAAAGGAGAGGGATTCCCACGAGGGACGTTATTGTGTAGGTTTTGGTGTGCTGCACCCCCTGCCACCCACCAGTCAGGTGATTTGCAGGGTATCTACATCTACATCTGGCTGCTCTGCGCTGGATTCTTTCTAACTCAACTATTTGTCCCTTTTCGTACGGATCCCATATGCTGGAAGCGTATGCGACCTGAGATCTGACCAATGATAAATAACACGTTTCTCGTACCTGTTCTGTGCTACTTCTTACTATTCTGCCTACGAAGCCCAATTTCTTATTAGCTGCGCCTACGATCCTTCGAATATGCATATTCCATGATAGATCACGACAAATGGTGACTCCTAAACATTTAACGTACTCTGCAGATTGGATATTCAATCTATCAATTCTGTACTCCGAGTCTAATTCATTGTTCTTACTCTTCCAGAAACTCAATAGGGAACATTTGCTGTGATTAACTTCGATTTTCCAATCTTGACACCATGCTGAAAGGGCGTTTAAATCTTCCTGGAGCGATTTTTGGTCATCCTGACTCGTTATCTCCTTATATAAAACGGTGTCATCTGCGAAAAGTCTTATTTTGCAGCGAACTATGGAGCAGATATCGTTTATATATATCAGGAATAGTAGTGGGCCTATGACACTTCCCTGTGGAACACCTGATGCGACTTTTACCGGGTATGAAGGTTTCCCATCAATAACTACAATCTGTTTTCTGTCTGAGAGGAAGTCTTTTACCCAACTCACGATATTAGGGTTTATGCCGTACTTTCCTAGTTTTCCTATTAATTTATTATGGGGTACTTTGTCAAACGCTTTTTTAAAATCAATGAAAATGGCATCAACCTGAGTGTTTTTCTCTCCGCATTGTAACAATTCGTTTACGAACAGGGCGAGCTGCGTTTCGCATGACCTACCTTACCGAAACCCGTGTTGGTTTTTGCTTAGTGAAGAACGACCGTCTAAATAACGCAGAACAGAGCTAACAATTATATGTTCTAGAATCTTACACGATAATGACGTCAAGGAAATCGGTCTATAATTTTCGGGGTTCTCTTTATCACCGCCTTTGTGGATGGCGTTACGCATGCTAGCTTCCGGTCTTTTGGAGCGGTACCGTGTGCAACGGATTTTTCGAATATTATTTTCAAGTAAGCTGCGATTACCGAGGCCAGCTCTTTCAGCACACGCGCGGGTATGCCCTCCGGCCCGGGAGACTTATTTAGCTTAATCGACTCTAGCTGGTGCGCGATACCTGTTTCCGAGAATATCATATCTTCCATCGAATTTCCCTCATCATTCACAGCTGGTTCCTCAAATTCGTTGCTCACTGAAGTAAACGCTTTCTGAAAGTGTTCATTTAACAAATTCGCTTTTTCCGCGCTGTCATGTACTAAATCACCTGCCTCCGTTCTCAAAGTCGCTATGGTGGGGCCTCTGCCATGAACCTCTCTAACGTACGACCAAAATCCTTTCGGATTTTCTTTCAAATTACTATGCAGAACTTTCTTTTTGTAATCATTAAATGCTTCTCGCATTGTTACTCTAGCTCTTGACCGCGCCTCTCTGTATTGTTGCCGTATCATTGACCTCTGTTCCTCTGTGACTTTTGAAGAATTACTATTTAAGCGAGCGTGAAGTTTTCTTTGCCGTCTAAGAGCGCATCTAACTTTCTGGTTGTACCATCTTGGTTCCGAACCATCACGTTTAAGTTTATGTGGAATAAATTTATCCGTACCCTCTCGCATCATATCCCTGAACACGCCCCATAATTCCTCTGTACTAGCGTCGATAGATGCCCCGCAGAAATAAGGGAATTGTGTCTGTAAAAAAGACCTAAATTTCGAGAAATCGCCTTTGGCGTACATATATACGCGTCTTCTAGCCTTAACCTGTTTCTCCACTTTTAGCTTAAATTCTACGTACACAGCATTATGATCGCTTATTCCTTCCTCTATGGAAAGCTTGTTCATACGCTCGGGGTAATTCGTTACGAGTAAATCTAATATTTTGTTCGATCTCGTGGGACATCTTACTAGCTGACACAACGAGAGTTTAACGAAGGTTTCTATAAGTGCTTCGCATGATTCACGCTCTCTACCACCGGGATCAAAGCAATTATGATTCCAGTCTACTGAAGGTAAGTTGAAATCTCCTCCTATTATAATAGCCCTCTATTTATTTTTCGATATTAGCGTTGCTACTTGTTTCTCGAGATTATGAATAATTTCTAAACTTGCATTGGGAGGCCTATAAAATGCGCATATATTTGCTATAGTGTAATCGCTTCCTCTAACTCCACACCAAACACTTTCTATTTCGGTGTCATTAATCGGTAGTGGAAAACTTTCGTATGCCTTGCTGACTGCTATAAATACTCCACCTCCCGTCCGGATACTACGGTCCTTTCTAAAAATTCTATAGTCTTGAGGGAATACCTCCTGACTTGCAATCTCGTCAGTGAGCCAACTCTCTGTACCGATCACGACATCGGCTTCTAGACTACGAATAATATGCTTAAAATCGGCAATTTTCTTACGGATGCTGCGGCAGTTCAATACGACGACATTTAATTTCTCACTATCGCTTCTCAGATAAACCTCAGCCTTACCATTCGTAATCGTTCTAGGAATACATCTACATGCGTTCTTCATACTATTATTCCGCCAATTGGTTGATATAGCATTTTCTTTCTGATCGCGTTTTATTTCACCATTTTTATCGATATCCCAATCGTTAACACTATTGACTTCACGGATGTCAGCGCCTTCATCGCTCGGTAACTCTAATTTATTTGCGGTATCGGCCGGATTTCTCGTAATATTGTTTTCTATTACCCTCTTAATTACACCTATTCCCCTAAGACGCCTACACTGTACCCTGCTCTCTAGCCTAAAAAAGCCCTACTATGCTCAAGGATCCTACGCGCTACACCCTGGGATGCCTCCGGCGTGTAATGAACCCCCGAACCATTTAGGGGTGCCCCACACGATCCAAGAATCGGACGAAGGTCAACGAAATCTACCCCCATGTCCCTACAGAAAGACCATACCCTTCGGTTTAGCCCCTCCACCCTACTCCAAACCTCAGAGCCACAGTCAATCCGCGGGACAATGCTGCAGATGGTTAAACGCACATCAACCCCAGACTCCTCTCGGACACGACCGACCTCGGAGTTTAAGTCCCTAAAGGAACTCAAAATCTCCTCGGAGCCGCGCTTCGAGGCGTCATTGGTGCCAACATGCGCCACCACCCGCAGACTAGAGCAGCCCGTGCCAACGACCTCTTCCCGAACCACCTTCGTCACCTGGGGCACCGTACCTCCTGGTATACACCTGGAGAACACCCGCTCCACCACTCCCTCCCGGCGGGCCCTTGATAGCAAAGGCGCCATCACACGCCGGACATTAGAGCTACCTATCACTAACAACCCTCCCTTCGCAACCCGACTCCTCTTAGGTGGGATAGGTACGGTCACAGAGTTCGTTGAGCTATCCTCCGACAGCACCGCAAACCTGTTGCTAACAGAGGTAGTTCACATACCACCTGCTTCCGCAGCACCACCCCACGACTACCACGTGTAGCCACCCTCCACTCATCGGGCTTTATGGAGGGAGTCGTCCCTACCCGTGGAGAGACCGCGCAAGACTCCTCGATCACCCAGCCGGCGTTAGCACTTGGGCGAACCCGAGCCGCCATCCCGGCGCGGAGGGATCTCGAGGAGCGCCTCACGCGTCCCACCCGGACACAAGACTCCTCGCAACCTTCCACCCTAGAGCGGAGCTCCGCAACTAACTTCTCAAGTTCCGCGACCCGGGCCCGCAAGGACTCGCAATCAGCAGCACTCTTGAAGAGAGAAACAGAAGGCCTAAAGGGAGTCATCCTATCTTTCCCAAGTACGGGTTTCTATAAGCTCTTAAATAACGTATCTAATAGACTAGTCTAACGCTTAATATACGCGGGGAAGTTATTCCTGGAGTGCTCGAGTGAAGGGATCAAGGGTGAAGCGCAGGTAGAAAGTGAAAGTTAGTCACAACGCAAACAACGTTAGTTCGCACACAAGACGGTTAGTACACAATCAACGTGTAAATTTGTAAACTATGAGTTACGGAAAAAAAATACTAAAAAATACAATTACTATTTAAATAAACGGACTTATAAAAAAACAAAAACTATGTGCTGGAAAAAGAACGATACTACGGTATTCAAAAATGAAATATTAAGTTAACACAAAAACGATGACAAGGATTACTCAAATACTACAAACAACGTTAGAAGTTAATAAAACAGAGGTTAGCACACAATCACCTTACAATTCTAATAAAAGGAAGAAGTTACGTTTATAGAGTATGGAGTGTTAGAAAATTTACTACACTACGGTATACGACTAATAAGTATTACGATAAAAATAATGACAAGGAGGTTATTAGTTAAGATAACTACTACTATACGTAAATAAGCTATAGGAAAGGTTAACAAGTAATATAAAAGAAAAGTTAGTTCTACTTTACAATACGTCTACTTCTACTCTAATGCTTCTGCTAAAATGGTCGCTCGTAAGTCCGTTGGGCTCCACTGAAGGAAGTGAAAGGCACGTCCGCTCTCTTCAACAGCCAGGTAGATGTAGATGTAGAAATCGACGACGGCATAGGTGATCATAAAATAGTAATTGCCGACTTCAAATACACCCCTGCGACAATAGATAAGCCAACGCGATTAGTCTATATCTTTAGTAAAGCAGATCTCTCAGGTTTAAAAAATTATTTTACAAACCAAATAGCGACATTTATCAATTTTGTGAATAGTAACAGCGTACATGACTCTTGGACGGAAATTTTGCGAATCATACGCTAAGGGCTTAAATCGTTTGTCCCAACCAAAGCAATTCGTGATCGCAAGGACCCGCGGTGGATGAAACCGAAACTCCGTGCCTTGCTCAAGAAACAAAGACGGCATCACGCGCGCATAAAGCACCTTAAAGAAGTTGGTAGGGACCACGCGAACGAGTATTTAATATACAGAAATAGTCGTAAATCGCGTAAGGAATTTGACGCCTACCGATCCACGACACTCTCGGATTCACTCAAAAACGACTCGAAAGAATTTTGGTCGTACGTGCGAGAAATGCGAGGAGGTCAGTCCACAGTACCTCTTCTACGTACAGACAACGGTGAAAGTGTACACGATTCATTTACTAAGGCTAGTATGTTAAATCGGTTCCTTGAAAATTACTTCACAATAGACAGCGGTGATTTCATTGATTTCCCTACTCGTATAGACTCAAATATGAGTGACTTAGAAATATCCGAAAGCGGTATCGTCAAATTACTAAGTCAGGTCCACAAAAGAAAATCGCCATGGCCTGAAGCCATACCTGCATTCATTATAAACTCGTCAGCAAACGAATTAGCTCCGTACCTTAAGCTTCCATTCAGATAATCTTTAGATGAGGGTGTAGTTCCTTTGATATGGAAAACAGCCCACGTTACACCAATACATAAAACGGGAAGTAAATTAAAAGTGGAAAACTACCGCCCTATATCGTTGACGTCAATCTTCTGTAAGGTTTTTGAGCACATTATCGGTAGCTCAATAATGCGATTTCTCGAAAGCAAAGAAGCGCTAGAAACCAGCATGTTTTTCGGCAAGGTAGGTCATGCGAAACTCAGTTAGCTCTACTCACACATGATATTGTGAATGCAGCGGATAAAGGAATAAGAGTTGATGGAGTATTTTTAGATTTAGGAAAGCCTTCGACACCGTTTCTCACGTGAAAATAGTTCAAAAATTAAGGGCTTATTCAATTAACGAGAAAATTGTAAATTGGATCGCCCCGTTCCTTTCCGATAAACCTCAGAGTGTAGTTCTCGATGGAGTTGCATCAGACGTCGTCAACGTGACTTCCGGCGCGCCTCAGGGAAGTGTAATCGGACATCTATTATTCTTGATATACATAAATGATTTAGCGGATAATATAAAGTTTAAAGTTAGACTCTTCGCGGGTGACACACTTGTGTATGGAGAAATCAATACAATACACGACCAGGAGAATTTGCTAAGGGACCTTCAGGCTATTACGAAATGGTGTAAAGATTGGCAACTCGACCTGAATATAGAGAAATGCGCCGCAATGAATTTCACCCGCTCCATGAATTTCATCCGTTACCCGTACCAAATATCTGAATTAAAGCTAAAATACGTCAATAGTTACAAATACCTAGGAGTAACTCTCAGTAGCAATTTGTCTAGTAGAGAGTATATCAAAGCCGTTATAGCATCGGCATACAGGATTTAAGGGCTTCCTAGAGTCCTGCGGGGATACCCCTCGAATGTGAAGGAAATTGCATACTTTTCCCTAATACGACCCGTCGTGGAATACTGTTGCGCCGTCTGGGACCCTTTCGAGGAGGGCCTAACTAGGGAGCTCGAAATGGTTCAGCGTAGAGCGGCTAGATTTGTAAAAGGTGAATATCGGTATGATGCGTCTGTATCAGAGATATTGAGGGATCTGAAATGGCAGACGTTGAAGAGTAGAAGAATGGAATACAAAAGGAAACTATTTGAAAAATTCGAAAGCTCCGAATTCGTTGAAGACGTACGCGGCATAGTCGTCCCCATCGGTGTTAGTGAACGTAATGTTAGATCAGAGTAGAGGAGAAAATATGTCGAAACAATCGCTTGAACAGAGAAATACTACAGATCCTTTTTCCAGACGCGATAAAACAGCCCAACAGAGGAATTACTTAGAGTTCTCTTGGTGTTGTGACACCCCCTGCCAAACGCTTCTAGCGGCTTGCATGGTATTGATGTAAATGTAAATGAAAACGCAGCTTTAAGCGCGCTTGTGCCATCTACTATCGTTTTCAAAATTATGTAGACTCGAGTTTGAGGCTTAATATCTCAAAAACGGCTAATGGGATTTTCACGCAATGCATATCGTCGTGTAGAAAATTTTGTTCTGCGTTTAGTGTAGGTAAAGCAGAATTTAAAAAAATTATTCTAAGGTATTTTTTTGGAGTGAGAATGAAAAATAGACCCCTTTTTTGAGCGTTGCGGCGGCTGGCGTCATTTTGCCGGTTTGTAATAACAAAACGGGATGTTCAAACGTAATAAAAATTTAATAGAATCTGAGTCGTAGTCTTATAATTACGTGTGCACAATTTCAAGTGTTTAACTTTATTCGTTCACGGTATTTTATTCCATTTATGAAACCGTGTTTTCTCCGTAAGTATGCGGCTTGGAGGCATGCTACCTACACTGTCGTCTTCCTCTCGGTATTCCTATTCCGAATCAAGTAATGTCATTAAACTGAAATGAACACAGTATTTTATACAGAATTTTATATTTTCTGAAAGAGAAAGCGGGGCGTACCTACGCTTGCGCTAAACGCTTTCATGCGAACTCCTACGCGTGCATACGCGTAGAACTTGCGCCTCTGTGCGCTCGTAACGCGTTCATGAAAACGTAGCTTTATGGCGTAGATTGCGTCGACATATTCTTCATACGTGAAGGAGCGCGTCCCACGCCAGGAGGGAATAGGAACGGCTAATGACCTTCTAGTTGGCCTTCCTCCACACCCTAACCACGCAGCGGGGGGGAGGGGGATACACTCTGAGGTTGAAAGGGTAGAAAGTGGAGCTTCCA
Organism: Uropetala carovei; assembly: GCA_036926305.1. Lineage (NCBI taxonomy): Eukaryota > Metazoa > Arthropoda > Insecta > Odonata > Petaluridae > Uropetala > Uropetala carovei. The sequence continues at coordinate 4,722,806 of JAXCHB010000180.1, read as the reverse complement.
ATGACATATGGTCAGAATCCGCAACGGAAAAGAAAAGACCTGAAATAGCCTCCTCACGGGTAACACTAATTTCTATTGAAGAAAGAAACCGAATCTTGACCGAATTAGCGAACAAGGGTCTCGCGGCCCGCACGTGGCCCGCTTGTTCATTTTATGCGGCCTTCTCACCGATCTTATTCTAATTATATAATTCGGTCGGGCTCAATGTCAAAGAGTTTCTTTAATTTAAAAATATTTTTAGTGCTCTTGAAGTGTAATTTTTTCGTTTGTGGCCCGAGTACGATTTGCGTTAGAGATTCTGGTTTAGAATCAGAAAAAGACATGATTTTATCAGTTTTATTACAATACCAAATATAAATTAACATGACAACTCCCATTGTCCTCCAAGTTGAATCCAATGCATTTAAATGAGAAAACATTTAACGTTGGTAATATTATCTTTCAATTCCTGTCTGCGATTTTGCTTTCTTTACCTGGCAACCAAATATTTGTTGATATCTATTACATATAGAAGCTCCTTACATAAGATATAGTAGAAGGATACAAATTATGAGGCACTTCCCGATGTGCTAGAAACATGATATTTGGCACGATTAAAATTTTTGGTCACAACCGAAGGAAATAATCCAAAATCGTTGAAATTCCAATGCTGAGGGTCTATTTTGGCCCCATTATTGTCCCATAAGTAGGGCTACCAGACGTCCGGTTTTTCCCGGACATGTCCTCTTTTTAAGAGGGACCGGGGGCGTCCGGGCGGGATTTTGATTACTGTCCGGAATTGACAATAAAATTTATTTTTAAAAAATCTGCGCAGCTTTTATCCCAAAAACACGGAAAAGATTCTTAATGTTCTAAAATGGTTTAAATGTTGAATCTGAACAATTTATTCACAATATATTTTTTGTGGAGCTATTTCAATATATTTGGAATCCTGGGTAAAACCTTTTGATGAATTTGAAAAATGATTTAAGTTACGCTAAATTCTGTCCTCGTTATCTTATTTACAACAGAAGGGTGTTGATATTGATGATTCAAAATTTTTTTACAAACGGTGCAACCTAAAATCTTTCATTGAAAATAATGATGATTTTCGTAATAATACTGAAAGATTGGCTCATGAAAAATTGAGTTACTTTTTTAATTAATACAAAAATATTGAATTATTTTCAGAATTATTAAAGTTGGTAATGTTCTTTTTTGCTTTAGCAGGACATAATGCTAATTTTGAGCGTATATTTTCATTCATAAGTGAACAGTGGACGAAGGAAAGAAATCGATTGAATGTAGATTCAATTAAAGTAATACTATTAATGCAACATAATTTTAAAAATCTCAGTTGTGAGCAGTTTCATGAATATCTTTTGACAAAGACAGATTTCCTAAATTTGATTGGAAAATCTGATAAATATAATACCGTTGAAAAAGAATAAAACTTTTAATAATTATATATATTATGATGTTTTTAATCATATGCTTTAAAAATTTTTGCTATTATTTCTATTTTCATTGTTGTACACCATGTTTTGATATTAGACTTTTTGTAAACTGTGTAATTTACGTACACCAAGAAAACATATCCTATATAAAATCTGATGTGGCCAACACATGACTTTCTCCATATTCTCCATATATTTAAATTATCATGAATAGCATTATAAGGCAAAATTATTATTTCGTATCGTAAAAGAATACCATCGTCCTTGTTGCCGTAAATTACGTATATTTTGAATGTTTACAGAATTCTCCGCTACATGGTGTTGGCGCTGTATACTGGTATTAAGATAAAGCGAAATATATCCGAAATGGATGGTTCTACGAAAATTAGTTTCAAACAAAACTTGGAAGAAATATTATTCTCTACAACTTTGGTCCTTACGAAGATTACCAATAAAGATATTTTTAAGGAGATATTTAACGGAAACCGAAAAACCGGTTATTTATAAATAACTCCTAAACAATAACACCTATAGAAAATTGTTTCAAATAAAAACTGTAGGAAATTACATTCTCTATAACTTTGGTACAGAATTGTATATACAATAATGATGTTCTAACGAAGAAATATCGCAAAAACCGAATCGGGTTTCGAATAAACCTCGACTTCCGGTTACCCTTTATTGTCCAAAAACTAATCAGTTGTTTGTGCTCATGTTAAAGTGTTATATATGAAGTTTGGTAACGATATGGCACGTACTTTTTGAGTTAGAGCGCCCACAATAACACACACACACACAGACATCATTCCGAAAATAGTCTAAACGTGTTCTAGGGACCTCAAAACATGTATTTCCGTTGAAATCTCGAAGTCGATTTTTTTCATGAATACAATACTTTCCCATTACTACGTATGGAGAAAGTAATAAAAAGTGTCCTCTTATTCAAACAAAATGTCCTACTTTTGTCCTACATTTTCATCACTTTCGTCCTACAATAACCTCAGAAAATCTGGTAACCCTACCCATGAGAAAAGCACGTACATCAGTGCAGAGGTATTTATATTTGCTTTTTAAAATTATTTCCCGTCAACATTCGAACTCGGTACTTCAACTATCGGAAGGTATAATATACTAGTATTAATAATAAATGGTTTTAATGATATTTTCCTGTGGCATACAGTTCTCCATAAGCAAACAGTTTTTAAAACTGCGACAATAACGTAAATTATTAGACGTAGATTATCCACAAATTGTGATTTCCGCACCCTTGAAGATGTCGTCACCACACTTCGCAAAGATCTACAACTTACGCCTGCGGGTAACACAGGCTATATGACGATAAAACAATTTGGGGGCAGGGGGTGCTTGATTCAATAATTATTTTCCCATAAGTTTACACGTAATTTTTGATTTTTCACGGTGCAAGATTTTGTTCCTTCAATCATCAAAATACCTAAATATGGACCGATTTTCTTCATTTTAGCTTTATTCGACGGTTAAAACTTTGCACTATCTTATTCTTGCGATGTTTATATATTACACGGTCGAAGTTGGAATTCAACGGGCACTTCCGCTAGTATCATTATAATATTATCAAAAGTATGCATCAAATTGCGAATACTTATTTATTATTATAACTTGGCATTATTTTTCTAGGAAAAATTAAAATTAATAATGCTCGGCTTTTATTAGTTAAATTTTAAATCGGGTTCCACAAAATATGTTGGATGGCTTTAGACGGCCTCGGTTTAAAAAACGTGAAAATATCGCTTCGGTCAATTTCTCGACCGGAGTAGACCGCGCTTTTGTTTATACACCCATATCATGAGAACTACAAATGACATTTGATTGGTGTTTTCTCCAAAAGTAAATTTAAACATTTATGCACATTTTTTTCGCTTAATATGTCACTAACTCAATTAGGGAAAAGGTTTTCCGCAGACTGACTTTTTCATGTCCCAAGCAAAAATTTCGGTGAATAAGAAAAGTTATTCGTTTTTCAAAGGCGTTTGAGTAATAATATATGTTTTTGATTTCTGCCTTTTTTATAATCAATCTATCATGAGATATAATAAAAAAATTGTTCCTATTGGATTACTAGAAGCCGAGATATGACATTTTATGTTTAAGGAGAAATAAAAACGCAGATAGCGGAAGGTTTTATGAGTAAAGTTATTAATTTTTCATAGACGTTTCACTGATAATATGTGCTTTTTATTTCTATAGTTGTTATAATCAATGTCTCGAGAGGCATAATAAAAATAATTGTCCATATTGGATTAATAGAAGCCGAGATATGACGTTTTATGTTTAAAGAAGTGCCCGTTGAATTTCAACGGATTCTGTGACTCTAGTTTCGCTGCCAATTCTAGGGCGTATGCAGAATATACAAATACACTTTCTTCTACGAAAAACTGAAAACCACCTATAAAGAATACTTTTCACTAAGATTTTCTTAACCATTAATCAAATTTGTTTGTAAACAATCCGCTTCCAAGTGTATTGCATTCAAATAAAACGATAATTTGATTTCCTATCGTATCGCTTTCGTCAAATCCAGCTCCATTTCTTGTGTAATTACACTTTTCTGAAATGTTTACTTTTATGTTTTGTAAGCATGAAACTCGTGAATAGGCAACGTTGTCCATGATTGAACACTGGCTTTGATTCAACTTCTTTCGATAATAACCAATAATTAACGCTAAATCTTTACGATAATTTAAATCACGAGTACGAAACTTGACGGGAAATAATTTTAAAAAGCAAACTTAAAAACCCCTACACCGATATACGGGCTTTCCTTATGGGGCAATGCGCGACGAGTTCGTCCTGCGACGAATTAGTCCTGCGACGAATTGACGCGCGACGAATTGGCGTGCGACGAATTGTCGTAGAACCCAGTGCGGACCCGTTGCTTGAAATTTTTTGGCACGCACGCACTGAAATATGCGGTAGGAAAATTTTCGATTATTTCTTTATGCATAGTTTTCCTTTGTTTGCAGTGGCCGCGTAATAGGGAAGAGGCAACTCACGAATCTCTTGCGTATGCACCCGGGCAGAGTCAGCTGAGAAAATAAAAAATCGACGTTTTAATGCATTCGTAACTTCAATTATCCTACACCATAACTTTTCAATTGGACAGCAAATAAAAAAATTTCCGGAGCCTCCGATTGTAACCATATTTTTAAGTTCAAAACGCAGCTTATAACGAGGGAAGTTTTTTCTCTATTTTCAATGTTGAAACATCATATTTCATCCGATTCTATTCCCATTTCTCATAAGATAGGTTAACATCACATTTCCAGCTTGTAGACTTTCATTGAATTCCTAATATAAATAGAACAAAGTGACTTACGAACTTCGGACGTAGAACGTCTTTAATAAAATTCAAAAGCCTTCTTATTTTCACTCTCTTTGTTTCCATGAGACATAGAGATAAAACCAAGTTTACGTCGCTGTACTAAATTTCTCTTGAAATCAAAGATGCAAACAAAAAGAAAATAAGACACTTATTCGGCCTGTCGTGAACTTTCCTCAGGAGGAGTCTCTACATTTACATTTACATTTACATAAATAACCTGCAAGCCGCTAAAAGCGTTTGGCAGGGGGTGTCACAACACCAAGTGAAGTCTAGCTAATTCCTCTGTTGGATTGTCTTATCGCGTCTGGGAAAAAGGATCGGTAGTATTTCTCTGTTCTAGCGGTAATTTCGAGATATTTTCTCCTGCACTGTGATCTAACATTACGTTCACTAACACAGATGGGGACGACTATGCCGCGTACGTCTTCAACGAATTCGGAACTTTCAAATTTTTCAAATAGTTTCCTTTTGTATTCAATTCTTCTACTCTTCAACGTCTGCCATTTCAGATCTCTCAATAACTCTGATACACTCGCATCATACCGATATTCTCCTTTTACAAATCTAGCCGCTCTACGCTGAACCATTTCGAGCTCTCTAGTTAGGCCCTCCTCGAAAGGGTCCCAGACGGCGCAACAGTATTCCACGATGGGTCGTATTAGGGAAAAGTATGCGATTTCCTTCACATTCGAGGGGCATCCCCGCAGGACTCTAGAGGAAAGCCCTTGAATTCTGTTTGCCGATGCTATAACGGATTTGATATGCTCTCTACTAGACAAATTGCTACTGAGAATTACTCCTAGGTATTTGTAGCTATTGACGTATTTTAGCTTTAGTTCAGATATTTGGTACGGGTAACGGTTGAAATTCGTGGAGCGCGTGAAGTTCATTGCGGCGCATTTCTTTATATTCAGATCGAGTTGCCAATCTTTACACCATTTCGTAATAGCCTGAAGGTCCTTTTGCAAATTCTCCTGATCGTGTATTGTGTTGATTTCTCCATACACAAGTGTGTCATCCGCGAAGAGTCTAACTTTACACTTTATATTATCCGCTAAATCATTTATATATATCAAGAATAACAAAGGTCCGATTACACTTCCCTGAGGCACGCCGGAAGTCACATTGACGACGTCTGATGCAACTCCATCGAGGACTACTCTCTGGGTTCTATCGGAAAGAAACGAGGCGATCCAATTTACAATTTTCTCGTTAATTGAATAAGCCCTTAATTTTTGCACTATTTTCACGTGAGAAACGGTGTCGAAGGCTTTCCTAAAGTCTAAAAATACTGCATCAACTCCTATTCCTTTATCCGTTGCTTTCACAATATCTTGTGTGAGTAGAGCTAACTGAGTCCCGCATGACCTGCCTCTCCGGAAACCATGCTGGCTACTGTTAAGCGCTTCTTTGCTTTCGAGAAATCGCATTATTGAGCTACCGATAATGTGCTCAAAAACCTTACAGAAGATTGACGTCAACGATATAGGGCGGTAGTTCTCCACTTTTAATTTACTTCCCGTTTTATGTATTGGTGTAACGTTGGCTGTTTTCCATATCAAAGGAACTACACCCTCATCTAAAGATTTTCTGAATAGAAGCTTAAGGTACGGAGCTAATTCGTTTGCTAACGAGTTTATAATGAATGCAGGTATGGCTTCAGGCCCTGGCGATTTTCTTTTGTGGACCTGACTTAGTAATTTGACGATACCGCTTTCGGATATTTCTATGTCGCTCATATTTGAGTCTATACGAGTAGGGAAATCAATGAAATCACCGCTGTCTATTGTGAAGCAATTTTCAAAGAACCGATTTAACATACTAGCCTTAGTAAATGAATCGTGTACACTTTCACCGTTGTCTGTACGTAGAAGAGGTACTGTGGACTGACCTCCTCGCATTTCTCGCACGTACGACCAAAATTCTTTCGAGTCGTTTTTGAGTGAATCCGAGAGTGTCGTGGATCGGTAGGCGTCAAATTCCTTACGCGCTTCGTCTCTTGCAGATTTACGACTATTTCTGTATATTAAATACTCGTTCGCGTGTCCCTACCAACTTCTTTAAGGTGCTTTATGTGCGCGTGATGCCGTCTTTGTGGGTTTCTGCAGTCGGCAAAATATTTCACTAAAAATAACAATTTCGCATTCATATTTAATTTGTCTTCAGTTTTAAGCAACCAATACGAATATTTGTGCTCATTTTACGATGCACTCTATAAAATAAATAGAAATTTACTAACCTGTAACCAGAGCTGCAAACCACTTCAAAATTTGGAGTGGTTCGGTTCGCGGTTCGGTTCTAAATTTTTGGAAGTGGTTCGGTTCATGGTTCGGGTCAGACGAATATTTTGACAAGTGGTTCGGTTTGCGGTTCAGTTCAACTAAATTAATCATTTGAAATACTATTCAGAAATAATTTATCCAATATAAACATTACAAATTCAGTCTGCAAGTAAATCAATCAGCCGTCATTATTATTTTAAATGAAAGAAGAATTTATTTAAAGAAAGGAAAAATTTATATTTTAAATATATTACAATCCCATAATCATCTTCATTTATTTATATTTAAAAAATGGTATTTTTGATCCTAACATGATTTTTATGTTCATTGTAGTTTACATATCAATTAAAAATTCTCTGAATGGATTCGCTGCAAATTCATTTACCAACATACACAATATCTCTCTATATCTATATCTACAGTTCACCCTGCATGCCACCACTATGGTAAGTGGCAGGGGGTGCAATAGCACCAAGGTAAAGCGCATAATAACGTACAGTATCACTCTACGTCGGCTGATTTCTTTTCGTAACTTCTGTTCTGCTCAGCAACCGTTCTAGGGAAAAACGAGCTTTTATACCTCTCAGTCCTACAGGCTATCGCTCTTATTTTACGAGGATGGTCCATTCTACCAATATAAGTTGGCGTTCTTATTATTATTATCATACATAATCAGAAAGAAAATGCGCCTCTAGCTTAAACCGCTTTAGAGATTATCCCTGGATGGACGGACAAACCGAAAACATGAAAGTGTTTTAAAGAAATCATTAAAAATCAAAGAAAATTAGTTCCTTAGGCATTTGATTTCTTTTTCTTACCTGTAATACACATCATTTAGAGGAAAAAAGATTTATAACAAGGGCCTTACCGCCTGTCTCCCTCTTTAGTTCTACCACCCGCACTTGTCTTTATTTTCCTTATTCCCACACACATATCCATTGCCGCATTGATAATTTCCTCCCTCCTCTCTCTGGGGTTCACCCTCTCTCCGTCTTCCAAAAGGCCTTTCTTTTTAGTCCTTCCCATCTTTCCCCAAACCCTCCCGAGATGGTCTCCCCCCTCTAGCCTTTCCTTTCCCCTCCCCCTTTATCCCTTTACAACCTACCCCCTGCAGTAACCCTCTGACAATGAGATAGATTCCTCCTTTCCCTCCCCTCCATTCCTTTCCGTCTTACAAACTACCCTCCCTTCCCCGTCTCTACCCATTTCTCTGTATATACTTTCTATTCTCACCATATCTGCACCTGACCATAGCATTGTCATGTCGATACCCAGGTCGTAAGAGATATAAAAACAATGGAAGTTACAAAGTGTTATTCCTTTGGTTCATTTATAAAAAATATGAAAAAATGTTCGCTATATTTATCAACGGTCTTGGAAAATTCTTTTCCGTAAGCCCTTATTAAGATTTCCTTGATTGAATGATAGATTTAATTATTGAGGTAGACAGTTTCTTTCTTTCCAATGGCGATGATGCACGGCGTCTCAATTTCTCCAACTTTCAATAATAAATTTATGTAAATAAAATATTTTAATTAGTTAATTGGTCAAATAATATGGAATAAAATATTACTCCGAATGAATTTATGATATGTAAAACTCTAATAAATTCGATTATTAATTCTTATTATTATATAATAAATTCAAAAAGACACTTTTAGCTCGATTCCAAACATATTACATATTGCTAATTTTTTTCTTTTGCCACCTTATAAAAGTAATCAAAAACTCAATATGATAATTAAATTACGTTAAAAGAATAATTTAAAATTAATGGACAGTTCGGGTCAGATTATTCAATATACGAAGTGCGGACACTTATGTTTCAAAACAAATGATTATAAAATGTAGAGTGACCCTCTTTAAATAACACTATCATGTTAAATAATTTTATTTATCTCAAAGAAAGTTTACTAAAATATTATTAAAATTACACAGAGGAGAGTTAATGGTGTTCTAAGAAAGACACAGTGGGGCATATTTTCTCAGGTCTGCTAATTACAATGCTGAAGGGGATGATGGTGATTGTAAGGGCATGGATTTTTCTTTCGGCACGAAAGCGGATTACGGCTCCTTTCTAGGTCATTGTAAAACGTCCATTTTGCCTGCGTTCAGATAAAGATCTTTCTATATTCTGTTGGTCGGTTTCTGCCTACAGTGGTTGACCCGGATACTGTCGCAGTTGGTGTCCCCATAACCCTCACCATAAATGTCGTCTGTGGATAACAATAGTAGCAGAGAGGAAAGAGATAGGCACTTTCCTTTGAAGCAAACCCGCTGGTTTTTCGAATGGAAATTCCTGGTCTTTTCGTTGGTCCGTACTTTGTGGATTGAGATCGAACCGAAACCGAAACACTTTTGGAAGAAATTACGGTTTGGTTTTCGGTTCATTGAAAAATTAATCGGTGGTTTCGGTTCGGTTCGCAGTCCAGCAAAATGGCTGCGGTTCGGTTCGGTTTGCAGCTCTGCCTGTAACAATGGATAACCGAAGTAAGAATATCTCAAAACTACGACTGCGGAGCGATCCTTCCTGGATAAGTTTTGGAGAATGACTACCAGAATACAAGGGTTCAGTGGATATGGAGAGGGAGTGAAATTATATGGGGACAATAACCTCCAACTTCAAGAAAAATCCAAGTTAAGAATCGGGAAATATTTTTGCAGGGAACACACACTACGGGGTATGCTCGGGGGGAGGGTAGCAAGACAATTAGAGGCTGTCTTCAAAGTACCGCCCAAGTTCCTTTCCAGTAACCTCGTTTAACAGGTAATCTTAGCGGGATGTATTGTAGACCCTCTCTCTATGTATTGAGATGCACATGGAAAATCCCACTATTGAGCCAACAGATACATTTACATTTACATAAATACCCTGCAAGCAGCTAAAAGCGTTTGGCAGGGGGTGTCACAACACCAAGTGAAGTCTAGCTAATTCCTCTGTTGGATTGTCTTATCGCGTCTGGGAAAAAGGATCGGTAGTATTTCTCTGTTCTAGCGGTAATTTCGAGATATTTTCTCTTGCACTGTGATCTAACATTACGTTCACTAACACCGATGGGGACGACTATGCCGCGTACGTCTTCAACGAATTCGGAACTTTCAAATTTTTCAAATAGTTTCCTTTTGTATTCAATTCTTCTACTCTTTAACGTCTGCCATTTCAGATCTCTCAATAACTCTGATACACTCGCATCATACCGATATTCTCCTTTTACAAATCTAGCCGCTCTACGCTGAACCATTTCGAGCTCTCTAGTTAGGCCCTCCTCGAAAGGGTCCCAGACGGCGCAACAGTATTCCACGATGGGTCGTATTAGGGAAAAGTATGCGATTTCCTTCACATTCGAGGGGCATCCCCGCAGGACTCTAGAGGAAAGCCCTTGAATTCTGTTTGCCGATGCTATAACGGTTTTGATATGCTCTCTACTAGACAAATTGCTACTGAGAATTACTCCTAGGTATTTGTAGCTATTGACGTATTTTAGCTTTAATTCAGATATTTGGTACGGGTAACGGTTGAAATTCGTGGAGCGCGTGAAGTTCATTGCGGCGCATTTCTTTATATTCAGATGGAGTTGCCAATCTTTACACCATTTCTTAATAGCCTGAAGGTCCTTTTGCAAATTCTCCTGATCGTGTATTGTGTTGATTTCTCCATACACAAGTGTGTCATCCGCGAAGAGTCTAACTTTACACTTTATATTATCCGCTAAATCATTTATATATATCAAGAATAACAAAGGTCCGATTACACTTCCCTGAGGCACGCCGGAAGTCACATTGACGACGTCTGATGCAACTCCATCGAGGACTACTCTCTGGGTTCTATCGGAAAGAAACGAGGCGATCCAATTTACAATTTTCTCGTTAATTGAATAAGCCCTTAATTTTTGCACTATTTTCACGTGAGAAACGGTGTCGAAGGCTTTCCTAAAGTCTAAAAATACTGCATCAACTCCTATTCCTTTATCCGTTGCTTTCACTATATCTTGTGTGAGTAGAGCTAACTGAGTCTCGCATGACCGGCCTCTCCGGAAACCATGCTGGCTACTGTTAAGCGCTTCTTTGCTTTCGAGAAATCGCATTATTGAGCTACCGATAATGTGCTCAAAAACCTTACAGAAGATTGACGTCAACGATATAGGGCGGTAGTTCTCCACTTTTAATTTACTTCCCGTTTTATGTATTGGTGTAACGTTGGCTGTTTTCCATATCAAAGGAACTACACCCTCATCTAAAGATTTTCTGAATAGAAGCTTAAGGTACGGAGCTAATTCGTTTGCTAACGAGTTTATAATGAATGCAGGTATGGCTTCAGGCCCTGGCGATTTTCTTTTGTGGACCTGACTTAGTAATTTGACGATACCGCTTTCGGATATTTCTATGTCGCTCATATTTGAGTCTATACGAGTAGGGAAATCAATGAAATCACCGCTGTCTATTGTGAAGCAATTTTCAAAGAACCGATTTAACATACTAGCCTTAGTAAATGAATCGTGTACACTTTCACCGTTGTCTGTACGTAGAAGAGGTACTGTGGACTGACCTCCTCGCATTTCTCGCACGTACGACCAAAATTCTTTCGAGTCGTTTTTGAGTGAATCCGAGAGTGTCGTGGATCGGTAGGCGTCAAATTCCTTACGCGCTTCGTCTCTTGCAGATTTACGACTATTTCTGTATATTAAATACTCGTTCGCGTGGTCCCTACCAACTTCATTAAGGTGCTTTATGTGCGCGTGATGCCGTCTTTGTTTCTTGAGCAAGGCACGGAGTTTCGGTTTCATCCACCGCGGGTCCTTGCGATCACGAATTGCTTTAGTTGGGACAAACGTTTTTAGCCCTTCTCGAATGATTCGCAAAATTTCCGTCCAAGAGTCATCTACGCTGTTACTATTCGCAAAATTGATAAATGTCGCTATTTGGTTTGTAACATAATTTTTTAAGCCTGGGAGATCTGCTTTACTGAAGATATAGACTAATCGCGTTGGCTTATATATTGTCGCAGGGGTGTATTTGAAGTCGGCAATTACTATTTTATGATCACCTATGCCGTCGTCGATTTGTAGGTTTCTAGTCGATAGTGGGTGGGTAGTGGCTAGCAGATCTAATATGTTTCCGTTTCCGTTGTTGTCATATCGCGTCGGCTCGTTGACGATTTGCTCTAGCGAGTTTAGAGTGAATGCTTCAATTAATTCACGACAGGCTTCTCTATTTTTTCCACCACTAACATAGGTTACAGATTTCCAATCGATCGATGGAAGATTGAAGTCTCCTCCAAGAATGATTACTGGATCGTTCTTTCTCCTAGCTATCACCTGCAATGTACGACTGAGTTCTCTAATGTTCTCGACTCCCGAGTCAGGTGGGCGGTAAAATGAGAAAAAAAATAATTTTTTACCATTTCTCGTACGAGTGTTCGCAGTGTTCGCTGACGTTAATCTCCTCTAATTGGCATGATATACTCTTTCTGACGGCGATGAAAACTCCGCCTCCGACTCTTTCCCTCCTGTCTTTGCGATACACCACGTAATCTGGTGGGAAAATCTCGTTAGAATTAATGTCGCCCGATAGCCAGCTCTCAGTTCCCAATACAACGTCTGCACGATGGCTTTTAACTAAGTGGCAAAAATCGGCCTGTTTCCTTCGAATGCTTCGGCAGTTCATAATAATAATTTTTATTGTGTTTTCTACGGATATTTTCGTTCTGGATTTCCCCGCCACTTGATCTAACAATTTTATTTTTCTACTTCTCACTCTACCGCTATTCTTGGACTCCCTACGGTTAATGTTGGCGGACTCTTTTCTAACAGATATATTTGTGTCATCCTCTTCTAACCTAAAAAAAACCCTAGCGTGTTCAAAAACCCTACGCGTTACCGCATCCGCTGCCTCGGCCGTGTAGTGGACACCAGAACCGTTTAGGGGTACCCTACATGAGTCCAGCACCGGCCTCAGGTCAACGAAGTCCACTCCATTGCCCCTACAGAAGTCCCACAGCCTACGGTTCAAGCCCACCACGCGGCTCCAAACCATAGACCCGCAGTCCGTCCGAGGGACAATGCTCCAGATAGTAAGCCGCACATCAGACCCCGACTCCTCTCGGACACGAGCAACCTCAGCGGCCAAGTTCTTAAAAGAACTTAGAACCTCCTCGGAGCCGCGCTTCGAGGCGTCATTGGTCCCAACATGGGCCACCACCCGCAACGAGGAGCAACCCGTGCCCAAAACCGACGCCCTGACCTCCTTCGTCACCTGGGGCACCGTACCTCCTGGTATACACCTGGAGAACACCCGCTCATGAACACCCTCCCGGCGGGCCCGTGACAGTAAAGGCGCCACCACACGCCGGACATTGGAGCTCCCTAACACTAACAGCCCCCTCTTTCCCCCCGAGCTCCCCTTGGGCCTGGTCCCCACATATTATCACTAAGACACATCCTTCCCAAGGCTGAAGAGAATGTGTTCTCAAGAAAAACCCAACCCTCTCTTATTCTGTTTCTAAACGTGAGGCTTTCTGAAAGACTCAAACTAAAGCAAAAGGAAAAAACCCTTCTTTCGCTCCCACTTTTTATGTGAACCGTAAAATATGGAACGAAATAAATAACGGTATTCATGTCATATGCGGTCTACAGGTTGTTTGCGGTCACCAACAGTATATGATAAGATGATGAAAAAATATTATAACTGAATAGATACTTTTTATTAACACAATAATTGAAACAAAAATATTATACCTGAATAAATACTTTTAATAAACCCAATATTTTAAACATAATATATTTAATTGAATAATATTTAGCTTCTATAAACTGTTTGCATGTTTCGTCGTATGCGGTCTATGCTAACTCAGACCCCTTTCGAAAAATAATTTTTATAAATACGGAAAAAATATCATTTGAATTGTGTTTTCACATTTCAAAACAACATTAACAGAAACTGATTGGCTGGTCTCGACATTTACAAACCCGATCACCGGACAACGGGGAGTGATAGTTTGGTTCTGGGCGAGGCGAAGGGCGCGGTAGCGCCCGGAGACGACTACCCAATAAAACAAAGCGAACCGAAGGCTCTTCAGTATATCCTTTCAATGTTATATCCTCTCAATTTGCGGCGCAACAGTCAAACGAGATATAATTCCTCTGTCGCAAAAGGAGAGGATATTAGCGAGCCTTCGGCTCGCTTTGTTTTAACATCACATTTCCTGCTTGTAGACTTTCATTGAATTCCTAATATAAATACAACAAAGTGACTTACGAACTTCGGACGTAGAACGTCTTTAATAAAATTCAAAAGCCTTCTTATTTTCACTCTCTTTGTTTCCATGAGACATAGAGATAAAACCAAGTTTACATCGCTGTACTAAATTTCACTTGAAATCAAAGATGCAAACAAAAAGAAAATAAGACACTTATTCGGCCTGTCGTGATTTTCCTCAGGAGGTGGGTTTCTGCAGTCGGCAAAATATTTCACTAAAAATAACAAATTCGCATACATATTAATGTTCTTTGTATGTAAAACATTCAACAGCGGGAGGAAGGTCTCTAAGCCCCTTTCAAACACTTGTCCTTAGCTAATTGAATATATTTATTTATTTATTTGTTTATTTATAGTTTACAATGCAAATAGACATTTAGTCCGGTGGCAAGGTAAAAAGATCCACAGATGATATGTCCACAGTCTTTATGTCCACTGCCTTTATGTCCACTCTTTTATGTCCACAGCCTTTATGTCCACTGCCCTTATGTCCAGAGTCTTTACGTCCACCGTAATATATGTCCACAGTCTTTATGTCCACTGCCTTTATGTCCACTCTTATATGTCCACAGCGTTTTCGTCCACTGCCTTTATGTCCTCTTTTGTTTATGTCCACAGCCTTTTTGTCCGCTGCCTTAATGTCCACTATTATATATGTCCACAGCCTTTTCGTCCACAGTTTTTTTTGTCCACTTTTGTATATGTCCACAGCCTTTTCGTCCACTGTTTTCTTGTCCACTTTTGCATATGTCCACAGAGACTTTATTTCGAAGTATGAAAAATATGAAGGGCAAACCTGAAGATGGAGGAGAGTTTGAAGGAGAGGGAGTAATCCGAAGGAAACACTGCGGACATTGATATCGATCGACTAGGAATTTTATAACAATTACGAATATGAAGCTAAAAAATTGAAAATGGAGGGGGTGCAGAAGGAGTGGGAGGGAAAAGGAGGTGCGGAAGGAATCCGAAGGTAATACTGCGGACATTGGTGTCTATCGACTAGGAATTTTATAACAATTACGAATATGAAGCTAAAAAATGAAAATGGAGGGGGTGTAGAAGGAGTGGGAGGGAAAAGGAGGTGCGGAAGGAATCCGAAGGAAATACTGCGGACATTGGTGTCTATCGACTAGGAATTTTATAACAATTACTAATATGAAGCTAAAAAATGAAAATGGAGGGGGTGTAGTAGGAGGGGGAGGGAAAAGGAGGTGCGGAAGGAATCCGAAGGAAATACTGCGGACATTGCTGTCTATCGACTAGGAATTTTATAACAATTACGAATATGAAGCTAAAAAATGAAAATGGAAGGTATGTAGTAGGAGGGGGAGGGAAAAGTAGGTGCGGAAGGAATCCGAAGGAAATACTGCGGACATTGGTGTCTATCGACTAGGAATTTTATAACAATTACGAATATGAAGTTAAAAAATGAAAATGGAGGGGGTGTAGTAGGAGGGGGAGGGAAAAGGCGGTGCGGAAAGAATCCGAAGGAAATACTGCGGACATTGGTGTCTATCGACTAGGAATTTTATAACAATTACGAATATGAAGCGAAAAATTGAAAATGGAGTGGTGTAGTATGAGGGGGAGGGAAAAGGTGATACGAGAGGAATCCGAAGGAAACGCGGCGGACATTCGTATCGGTCGACTAGGAATTTTATAACAATTACGATTATGAAGCTAAAAATTGAAAATGGAGGGGGTGTACTAGGAGGGGGAGGGAAAAGGAGGTGCGGAAGAAATCCGAAGGAACTTCTGCGGACATTGGTATAGATCGACTATGAGTTTTATAACAATGACGAATATGAAGCTAAAAATTGAAAATGGAGGGGGGTAGTAGGAGGGGGAGGGAAAAGGCGGTGCGGAAGGAATCCGAAGGAAATACTGCGGACATTGGTGTCTATCGACTAGGAATTTTATAACAATTACGAATATGAAGCGAAAAATTGAAAATGGAGTGGTGTAGTATGAGGGGGAGGGAAAAGGTGATACGAGAGGAATCCGAAGGAAACGCGGCGGACATTCGTATCGGTCGACTAGGAATTTTGTAACAATTACGAATAAGTAGCGAAAAGTTGAAAATGGAGCGGGAGGGAAAACAGGGTGCGGAAGGAATCCGAAGGAAACACTGTGGACATTGGTATCGATCGACTAGGAATTTCATAACCTTTACGAATATCAAGCGAAGGATGTAAAATGGAGGGGATGTAGTAGGAGGGGGAGGAAAAACTTGGTACGAGAAGAATCTGAAGAAACACTGCGGACATTTGTGTCGATCGACTAGGAATTTTATAAGAATTATAAATATGAAGCGAACAATTAAAAATAGAAGGGGGGGGGGGATACGAGGAGTAGGGAAAAGTGGTGTGGAAGAAATCCGCAGGAAACACTGCGGACATTGGTGTCTATCGACTAGGAATTTTATATTTTATTCATCCAGGATGATCAATTCTGATAATGTATCTGGAAGACAAGGACAAGAGTAAGCAGCAGCTCTATGAAGCATTGAAAGTACGTTCTCATAGCTGGGCAAAGCAGAAGTAGCTTCTATATCTTAGGGATCCAATTCATTCGTTAGTATTTCACTATCTTATTAGGCAAAAAATTTTATTTTTGAATTTTTTAAAAACCTTTTCTCGTTATATAAATAGGTGCTCCAAAAACTTGAGTTGCATGGGGACCCAAGTAGCTTCTATATCTTAGGGATCCAATTCATTCGTTAGTATTTCACTATCTTATTAGGCAAAAAATTTTATTTTTGAATTTTTTAAAAACCTTTTCTCGTTATATAAATAGGTGCTCCAAAAACTTGAGTTGCATGGGGACCCAAGCAGTTGTGCAGGGGCACTCAGATCTATGTGGATGCCACTTTCAAAACAACACCTAAGCTATTTTTCCAGCTATATACAATACATGATGTGGTGCAGGGGCGTGTATTTCCATTTGTATATTGCTTAACGAGAAGAACAGACGAAGGTTCTTATACATCAATATTTTAACAACTCAAACAACACTGTGACTTTTTAACTTATAATTTTAATCCAGAACTGCTCATGCTTGATTTTGAATTAAGTGCTATATATGCAGTGCGGAAAACATTCTCCAATTCTACCATTAAGGAATGCCTCTTCCATTTTTGTCAATCCATATGGAACATGTAATGGCATCAGGTCTAAAAGCTCAATTTAATAATAACGACATTATTAGGAATGGTATACGGATGCTGATGGCATTACCGTTTATCCCTGTTGAGGACGTGCTTGGTATTTTTGACCACTTGCTTGCAATCCTCGGCCCTACACTAGGGGATCTAGCAACGTATGTGGAAATAACTTATATACGAGGAAGGGAAGGCAGTGGGATGAGAGGAGCCATTCCTCCTAGGTTTGGTCTGGAATTATGGAGTGTAGATATATGAGCAAACTGTAAACAGACAACAGCGGACCAACAACGCCGTAGAAGGGTGGCACTCACGCTTCCAAAGAATGATTCTTACGCACCGTCCACCAGTTGGACATACATGTCATAGAGGACGTTATTCCTGCATCTTTCGTTTCGAGTATTTTTCTTTAAACGGATATAGAAGGAGAATCGATTTTTCATTCTACAAAGATATTCTAGGACTGGTATTTTTTATGAACAAAGCAATTTGAATTAATGAAAGGAATCCTTTATGCTTCACTAAATATAATTAACCAATTTTTCGGAATTATTCTTTTGTGTGTGGGTATTTGTCGCCGTATGAGAGAGGCAGATTTTTGACGTTCTATATTTAACATCATTCATCCGAAATCCTCAATAATCTATATTCATTGATTTGATTGAAGTCGCAAATACTCCCTAGATTTCGTGAAATACCTGCAATGGGATGTCTAAATTTACTTTGGGATCTTTTTTCTTTCCAAGCAGTTTATATGAAAATCTTTATTATGTTTAATTTTGAATTCCAGCGAGGTAATAAAGCAAGTTATTACCTTGAAACACCGCTTGAAGTATTTTCCATAGATCGGAATTTTCAGGAGAGTCAACTTTTTCGTAATTTTAATTTCTCCGTGGGAAGTTATTTAACAAACAAATACACTTGGCATAAATGGAAATAAATGTCTTAACATCCCCATAGGAACTCATTCGTAAATTTACAAGTGGGGGATGCCACATCATTCTATAAGCACTCTTCTTACAGAGGAGGATATACGATATAGGATATAGGAGGATACTAATGTCTGGCCCAAACTACAATAGTTGGAGGGCTGAAATTTAATACATAGGTGAAACGAAAAAAATAATCAGGAAAAATTGCAACGTTTATTTTCTTGGCCGTTGAAAATTATAAACAATTTTACAAACATTTCATGGTTTAGGTACTTCTAAATGTGCTATGAAGCAGAAATATTTTCTAATGGTAGAATTTGTCAAATAATGAATATGGGATAATAGAAATTTGAAAATTTTTATTCGTTCGGCCGTAATAAATTCCTAAATGTTAAACAAACTGACTAATGTTTATGTATATTATGAAGATCTAGGAAGCTGAAAATGTTAACAAAGTTAGGAAATAATGTTCCATTGAAAATTACATAAAAGTTTTATATTGTGTCTGTTAAAAATTCATAAATGTTAAACAATGAAATTCATATAAATGCACTACTAGAGGCGCTATAACGATGAAATTTTGCATAAATGTGAGGTATTCGTAAGCGTCCAAAATTACCAAATCAGAATGTTTCTCATACAACTGTTAAAGCAAGAGTGACAATATTCTTACCAATAATCTGAAGAAGGGGTGGATGTTAGAGGAACATAACCCTCTAGTGAAAGGCTATTCCATTCTATACTTCGTATTTGGGAAAAACCCTTTTGGCAGAATCCCAAAAATACTCTTTCCCGAGGTTACACACAATGGCGTGCACTTCGGTTGGTATAGATAGGAAGATGAAACGACTCCACGACCAGCGGCAACATTTATGAAAGCTTCTTTTGGCCATTTCGCTCAAAAGACAAAGGGTGTAAATGGACGGCATGCAAGACCAGATGTCCCAGTGAATGGTGGGTCGTAGTGGGGGAGGTAAACCTTTCCTCTTGTACCTGAGTTTTGGGTGGGACGGCGTCACAGCACGACACAAGTGCGAGGGGTACGGAGGAATTTGAAATCTAAGGTATTTGAATGCTGGGGAAATCCACATAGCTCCTTTTGCCGTTCCTGCGAGAACGAAAAATTTTTAATTTCGTTCTCGACTCGGCGTTACTCGAACGAATATTTCGAAAGTCAGTACACATACGGAATGTTTCTAACACCTGAAAGGTAATTTTATGAAATATATTAACATAATCGAGTTACTATCTGTATATTCAGCGATGCGCGAATTAGTTCAAATATGAAATGAACTAATCCTCACAAGCGTTGAAAAATGTTCTGAGAATATAGATAAAACAAAGATTACCTTAAATGAATCGCAGAGGAAGTTTAAACATTTATTGCCATTTCAGCCCCGAATTCCGTTTCTTCATTCATAAGTAAATCCTATGAAGATATTAACATTAAGAAAAAGTTGTGTATCAAATTTGTAGACTAATTTGAAGATTATTTAAAAACCGGCTACAGTGAAAACCGGTTAACACGAATTGCTAGGGACCGACATACTTATTTCGTGTTATCCGAATTTCGAGTTAACCGACTTTCATGTTCACTGATTTAATGGTAACATTTTCATTTTTAAAATATGGAATTAGGCTCGTTGGCAAATCCATAATACATATCTATAATAGGATGTAATACACAGCAGAAGATATGATCGCAAACATGGGAAAACCCTATCTCAAATGCCATTTCGCATAATCCAAAGAATTTTGCATGCATTTATTTTCGTGGGACCGAAACATATTTTCGTATTAAGCAGTATTTCGTGTAAACCGTTTCGCGTTAGCGAATGAATATATACCTACTGAAAAGTATAGGCGCTGGAACGGACCGAGCACGCGTTTCATGTTAACCGATATTTCGTTTTAAGCGATTTCATATTAAGTGGTTTCCACTGTATAAGAAAATGAATTTTCATTCTTTTAGACGCTGTTTGGTACAAAGTAGCGAATTACTACGCGTAATTGTAAGTAATTTTAAAATCAACGAAAAATGCAAGGCAAAATATGCTATACAAGTTTCTTTGGGGGTGGGGGTGCGAGGTACCAAAGTATCACTAATTTTCCTCTGTTCTGACTGAAACTCTCCTATTATGTTCCCCGATTGTCCTATAGAAGGGGTTTCATTCAGATTCTTTCCGCACCCCCCTTTCTCTCCTCCTCATACTACACCCCCTCCATTTTCAATTTCTCGCTCCATATTCGTAATTGTTATAAAATTCCTAGTCGATCGATAACAATGTCCGCAGTATTTCCTTCGGTTTCCTCTCGTACCCCATTTTCCCTCCCCCTCCTACACCACCCCCTCCATTTTAAACTTTCCGCTTCTTATTCGTAATTGTTATAAAATTCCTAGTCCATCGATACCAATGTCCGCCGTTATTCACTCGGATTCCTTCCGCACCCCGTTTTCCTTCCTCCTCATATTAAACTCCTTCCATTTTTAATTTCTCGCTTCCTATTCGTAACTGTCATAAAATTCCTAGTCGATCGACACCAATGCCCGCAGTATTTCCTCCGGTTTCCTCTCGTAGCCCCCTTTCCCTACCCCTCCTACTCCACCCCTTCATTTTTAACTTTCCGCTTCCTATTCGAAATTTTTATAAAATTCCTAGTCGAAGGATACCACTGTCCGCTGTGTTTCCTTCGGATTCCTTCCACACCCCCTTTTCTCTCCCCCTCCTACTCCATCTCCTCCATTTTCAACTTTCCGCTTCTTATTCGTAATTGTTACAAAATTCCTAGTCGATAGATGCAAATGTCCGCTGTGTTTCCCTCAGACATCTTCCGCACCTCCTGTTCCCTCCCCCTCCTACTACACCCTTTCCATCTTCAATTTTTCGCTTCATATTCGTAATTGTTATAAAATTCGTAGTCGATCGATACCAATGTCGGCAGTGTTTCCTTCGGATTCCTTTGGCACATCCTTTTCCCTCCCGCTCTACTACACCCCCTCCATTTTCAATTTTTCGCTTCATATTCGTAATTGTTATAAAATTCGTAGTCGATCGATACCAATGTCCACAGTATTTCCTTCGGATTCCTTCCGCACCTCCTTTTCCCTCCCCCTCCTACTACACCCCCTCCATTTTCATTTTAGCTTCATATTCGTAATTGTTATAAAATTCCTAGTCGATAGACACCAATGTCCGCAGTGTTTCCTTCGGATTGCTTCCGCACCTCCTTTTCCCTCCCACTTCTTCTACACCCCCTCCATTTTCATTTTTTAGCTTCATATTCGTAATTGTTATAAAATTCCTAGTCGATAGACACCAATGTCCGCAGTATTTCCTTCGGATTCCTTCCGCACCTCCTTTTCCCTCCCCCTCCTACTACACCCCCTCCATTTTCATTTTTTAGCTTCATATTCGTAATTGTTATAAAATTCCTAGTCGATAGACACCAATGTCCGCAGTGTTTCCTTCGGATTCCTTCCGCACCTCCTTTTCCCTCCCCCTCCTACTACACCTCTCCAATTCCAATTTTTCGCTTCATATTCGTAATTGTTATAAAATTCCTAGTCGTTATACACCAATGTCCACAGTATTTCCTTCGGATTCCTTCCGCACCTCCTTTTCCCTCCCACTCCTTCTACACCCCCTCCATTTTCATTTTTTAGCTTCATATTCGTAATTGTTATAAAATTCCTAGTCGATAGACACCAATGTCCACAGTGTTTCCTTCGGATTCCTTCCGCACCTCCTTTTCCCTCCCCCTCCTACTACACCCCCTCCATTTTCATTTTTTAGCTTCATATTCGTAATTGTTATAAAATTCCTAGTCGATAGACACCAATGTCCGCAGTGTTTCCTTCGGATTCCTTCCGCACCTCCTTTTCCCTCCCCCTCCTACTACACCTCTCCAATTCCAATTTTTCGCTTCATATTCGTAATTGTTATAAAATTCCTAGTCGTTATACACCAATGTCCACAGTATTTCCTTCGGATTCCTTCCGCACCTCCTTTTCCCTCCCACTCCTTCTACACCCCCTCCATTTTCATTTTTTAGCTTCATATTCGTAATTGTTATAAAATTCCTAGTCGATAGACACCAATGTCCGCAGTATTACCTTCGGATTCCTTCCGCACCTACTTTTCCCTCCTCTCCTACTACATACCTTCCATTTTCATTTTTTAGCTTCATATTCGTAATTGTTATAAAATTCCTAGTCGATAGACACCAATGTCCGCAGTGTTTCCTTCGGATTCCTTCCGCACCTCCTTTTCCCTCCCCCTCCTACTACGCCCCCTCCAATTTCATTTTTTAGTTTCGTATTCGTAATTGTTATAAAATTCCTAGTCGATAGACACCAATGTCCACAGTATTTCCTTCGGATTCCTTCCGCACCTCCTTTTCCCTCCCCCTCCTACTACACCTCTCCAATTCCAATTTTTCGCTTCATATTCGTAATTGTTATAAAATTCCTAGTCGTTATACACCAATGTCCACAGTATTTCCTTCGGATTCCTTCCGCACCTCCTTTTCCCTCCCACTCCTTCTACACCCCCTCCATTTTCATTTTTTAGCTTCATATTCGTAATTGTTATAAAATTCCTAGTCGATAGACACCAATGTCCGCAGTATTACCTTCGGATTCCTTCCGCACCTCCTTTTCCCTCCCACTCCTTCTGCACCCCCTCCATTTTCAATTTTTTCGCCTTATATTCGTTATTGTTATAAAATTCCTAGTCGATCGATACCAATGTCCGCAGTGTTTCCTTCGGATTGCTCCCTCTCCTTCAAACTCTCCTCCATCTTCAGGTTTGCCCTTCATATTTTTCATACTTCGAAATAAAGTCTCTGTGGACATATGCAAAAGTGGACAAAGAAAACAGTGGACGAAAAGGCTGTGGACATATACAAAAGTGGACAAAAAAAACAGTGGACGAAAAGGCTGTGGACATATATAACAGTGGACATTAAGGCAGTGGACAAAAAGGCTGTGGACATAAACAAAAGTGGACATAAAGGCAGTGGACAAAAAGGCTGTGGACATATAAGAGTGGACATAAAGGCAGTGGACATAAAGACTGTGGACATATATTATGGTGGGCGTAAAGACTCTGGACATAAGGGCAGTGGACATAAAGGCTGTGGACATAAAAGAGTGGACATAAAGGCAGTGGACATAAAGACTGTGGACATATCATGGGGAACCCTTCATTTGGATTTCTTATAATTAATTTTATCTTATTATAAGGTTCTATGTTTCTGGAGATCATGTCACCTTGAACCATTAACCTTTTCAAGTCTTTCCCCACCCACTTAAAAAAAAACACTTTCATTTTTAATTATTTGAAAATGTTAAGGATCTTCTTTTCTCCTAATTCACAGGAAACACATTGATCATTGGAAACTTTCCTTCCATAAAATGAGTAATTTTATTTCAATACAGCATCAAACAGCTGTAATAATCAGTTGTATTTGTATGGTAAAATATGGAAATAGCTTTGAAATAATTATCTGTTAAAAAGAATGATGTACTTTGTTGTGCTTAATTTTGATTTTTAATCCTTGTATAAAAGTAACTTTCCAGGTAATTTATTTGACGAATTTCTTTTACTCATAAAAAAATCATCTATCTTAATCCCAGGAGGAGCTTAAGGTATGTTCACCGCACTGGCAATTTTTCACCAATGCAGCGTTTTTATGCGAACACCTATTCGTCATTTCCCAAGCTGTTGGCTCTTTTTAAGGCTGATCCAGAATCATCTACATCAGAGTTTGAAGCATGGCATCCAAGTCTTCGAGAAGACATCTTGGATGTAGTACACGATGCACTCAGTCGAATGGTATGTATTTAACTGACAGTCAGCAGCTATGAGTGGTTTTTTCTAAACTTATAAAGTAATGTTGACCTTCCAGACCTAATAACAATTAAAAATCTATGAGAACTGACAAGAATCTGTTCATTTTTTATTTGGTTGAAGGCAGTTTGAAAAATGTCTTCTTTAGTATTACTCTGACAATTACTTTGCTATATTCGTAAGTAAAAAGTCATTTAAACATAACATTTATTTCAATTTTACATTATGCTATGTGCTTTAAAATGCTACAATTTATCATTTTGAAATCTCGATGTTGATCAACAGTGATTTTCTGAATACAGCCATCACTCAGAAAAGATTACAGCAATGGATATGAAAATTATACAACTACAGTAGAAGATCGTTTATCCGAAATGGTCAGGATCTGACCCATTTAGGATATACGATATTTTAGGATGTTAGATGTCTTAACACTTATGCAGCATATCAACCATGAAAAACATTTGTAACGAGGAATGGTAGAAATAAATGATGTTACAAATAAAATAAACTTAGATAACATCTTGTATAACAAAAAAAATTACAGGTGTCACCTTCTGATGTAAGTACAGTGAATATATTAAGTAATATTTAAAAGTGTATATGTATTAATCCTCGGATGGGAAATCAACAATTAACATCCGTGTTTACCTGGAAATAGCAAAAATTAACAATGTTAAATGATGGAATGTTTTGAATCACCTATATAACAAACTAAAGGAGGGTAATCAGGCTACTTGAACCGGTGGTGGCTTTCATAACTACAACTGATATCGGTCATCAGTTATTTCGCATTTTGGATGTTTTCGTTGTTTGGAGTTTCAGATAAATGATCTTCTACTGCACTTCTTTGTATTGTACATT
Organism: Uropetala carovei; assembly: GCA_036926305.1. Classification (NCBI taxonomy): domain Eukaryota; kingdom Metazoa; phylum Arthropoda; class Insecta; order Odonata; family Petaluridae; genus Uropetala; species Uropetala carovei. The sequence goes on along the minus strand of JAXCHB010000180.1, from coordinate 4,697,665 downwards.
ATATTCCATTAAAAAAGTTGTATTTTTCTGTTAACATCTACAGTAGGACCTCAGTAACCGTCGCCATTGATAATTGTTATTTCGATCATCCATTGTTTGTCGCCAAGTGGTAGAAAAAAATGAAAAAGCTCCATTGCCATTGTTTAATGAAGCAGACAAATGAATAAGACAATGATTGCACTGTGACTGAGAGAGAAACATTGCTATCACAGTGGTGGGCAACCTTTTCTACATGGTGGGGGCCTCATTGGTGGCAGTGAACCCTTATGGGGGCCGCATTGGTAATAGACAGCGGATTTTAGTTAAATTGTAAGTTACCTAGAGATTCTTAGGCACCATATGCGTAGAAATAAAGTTAGAATTAGATTTTTAGGGTTAACATTTCAATATTAACCCTCGAGTGGGCGCGTGGGTGACAGTTGTCCCCCACTGATTTTCAACTTCGTGTGTCTGTGACAGTGGAGGAGTGACGCATGTGCAGATCTCAGTAGCTGGCCTTGAGAAACCCCTCTTTACTATGCATGAATCAGTTTCTTTGTGCCTTCCCTAAGATTCGACGTGAGCAACAGATAAGTTTTGCTGGGGGACATCTGTCACCCATGCGCCTTGTCGTGTTACTGATTTTGGTACGCCGCGCAACTCCTTTTTCGTGATCTTTTTCACTTTAATTTCATTTAATTTTTTGTAAATTCACAGTACTCTTTTTAGTTCATCTGCAGGCATTTTTGGCAATCAGTTATTTTACTTTTACAGAAGATACGACGAATTTTTAGAATATATCGGCCATAAATGCTTTATGTATCAATAAATCTAATAATAGCCAGAAAAAAGTTTTGAAGACAGAATTCTTGGAAGAGATTGCTTGGGAATGTATAAAATCACAAATAATGCGAGAAGTACAATCCCTCAAATACCAGGACAACTTCGGCAGCGTGCAAGAGTAGAAGAAAGATCAGCTGTTACACCACCAAAATGACAAGGATCAAGAGGTCGATGTTACTAATGTGGTCGAAGTAGAGACAAAACAACGTGAAAATGGTGTATCATATGCCAGAAATGGACATGCAATGATCATTTAAGAGAAGTTTGTGTAAATTGTTTGGAATTAATGTAAGTCGAGTTGAACTAATCTCAGATTTTGAATTTCTATTTTTGATTAAAATTTTGATTAAAATTTTGCTTAAAACTATTGCTTGTTTTAATGCAGGACCCCAAATATCCCGAAAAAATCAATAACTGTTGAATGAAAGTGAGAAATAAGTTCAAAAATGGAAATAAAGTGTTGGGCGACCTGTGTCACCCACGTGCCCAAAGACGTAACTCGAGGGTTAAAAATCATGATGGAATTCAATCTTACAAACATCTTTGAGAAAAAAATCAAAAACAATATTAATAAGAACTTACTTGAATCAAGAAATAATATTTACTAAGAGGTCACAATTCAACGTTAGATATCTTAACAGATTTTTCTACACAGAAAATAATATTTGGTAGTTAATTAAAATAAATGAAAAAGTTTTGAAAACTATGAATCACTGACGGTGGGCCACATAAAATTGTTTAGTTAGCTGCATCCAGACCATGGGCAGCAGGTTGGGCACCCCTGATCTATTGAAATGGTGACTGTGGCTGTTCTCGGAGAACATTTAGTCGATCGTGTTAGAGTGAAACATTTTGTATAAATTGAAATGGTTAAACAAAGACTAATAGTACTTAGAATGTTGCCTTCAAATATAAGAATCAAACAGCAAAACATTCCTTTGTGGATTGTTGCAGTACAACTGTCAACAGTTAACGTATTTCTTAAATATTTTATAGCTACAAGGTCCAGAAATGTGACATCCCTTAAAATAAAACTAGAAGTGAATGAATGAAAATGATGCAAAGTCTAAAATTTCAAGCAAACTGAGGCCTAATAATTCAGTTTTATATGATGCCTGTAAGGTCTTTTTGAACGAATTATTGACCCATGACATTGTTCCTATGGAAAAATCGGTTTTGACTTTCGTCATTTCGGTAATCATTGGGGATTCCAGGAACCAATTAAAACGATGGTTATCGAGGTCTTACTGTACAGTGCTCCCCCTCCATAAATTAATTTGTGATCCATTAATTTTTGCAGCCTCAAACCATCCACAAGACTGTACTTAAGAGTATTATCATTGCCCTATTGCAGGATAAAGAGTAAGTGGCTACATTATTTTATAATATTTATTGGTTTTATGTGTCAGGTTTTGTTGTATCCTTTAGATGTTTAATAAACAATCAAATATGACAATTTTAGAATTAAAATTTTTCTCATCAGATTAACACCTGCTGATGAGGTTCGAGCCCTGTTTGTCCTGATCCAGAATCCTGTATTTGCAGCCAGTCTTCGTATACTGTATTTGCACATCTGCTCAGGCATATAGTTAATCTCTCCAATGTCCACAAGCAACATATTATTCAGTGGTTTAGGGGGTAAGTCTCTATGTAATAAATTCCTAATAAATATCCTTTGATATTGTTTCCTAATCTCAAGTGGCAAGTTACCATATCTGCCCGAATAGAAGTCAACCCCGGATTTAAGCCGATCCCCCAAAAATTTCTGCAGTTTTTTGGCAAAAACGTAAATTTCGTAGATTTTATGCTGAAGTGTGCCGGGCATTCATGCACATCTTAGAATACATTATTCGAGATCAAAGAAATGTGTGGGAAATGGTTTAGTTGTTGACATTTTGAAATATTACTCCAATTAGTAATTTTGCGTTGCTGAATAATGTTCCACATTCAGTGGCAATAACTTCATTCATCTTCATTTTCACAAAAGGTCAAATATAGTAACAGCGATCTCGCCAAGATATTTTTTCATCCAAGTCTATTTCCAATGAAATTAGCATTTACATTGCCTTAAGAAAGTTCATTTTTATAATTATACATATTCCATATAAAGTTTTACCGAAATTCAAACAGTTGAGCGTTCAAAGCCATCAACGCATTTTGTGTAATCGTCAATTTACGTGTTCTCGCGAAGATATTTTTATATATATTCATCGTAGGTCAAATATTTACTTTACGAAAAATATAGTACTATCATTTGAATGCGAAGGCAATGAGAGACTTCGAGATTTAACCATAACCCAAATTTTCCTCGGACTCGCATTTAAGCCAAGGGGTGATTTTTTCATGATAAATTTTGACAAAAAACATCGGCTTGTATTCGGGCAGGTACGGTATGTTGAATTTCACATCATTCTTAATCTGTGACAATATTTAAAAATTGTACGTCATTGGAATTTCCTTAAATGTGTGTAGCACTTTATAATTTTAAAAATTAAACAATCACCACAAAATTTTAATGCTCTACAAATTGCCAATCTATTCAATTGAATTTTCAATAAGAAAATTATAATGGTGATCTTTTTGGAGCTTCTTTTAAATCTCCAGTTCACAATAAAATATTTGAAAACTGGTTCTACTTTGTGGTAATATTAAACTATTTTAGGCTTCCAAGTCAAGTTAATATTAACAGAAAGTTTTTGATAATTGTAAGACATTAAAATCACAGATTGTCAACGACATGAATTCTCTCATATTTTCTTAATTTTTAATAGGATGGAAGCTGAGAAACTTAGGAAGATCATTAGAAATACAATACAATTCATCAATGTAAAACAGTTTCCTCCATCTTCAAGACATCATTTACCATCAAATTCATCTAGTCGTTGGTGGATTCCCACAGCTGCCAAGGCACTAGCACTAATCAGTAAGCTGAGAACTATTGTTGTTCACACTATTCTATTTGTGTGATGAAAATTTGTTGGCAATGGTATGAAGTTGAACTTTACAATCACATAAAGTATCATCAAGGACAAATTCTATGCTTAAGTGAATGATTCACACTTAAAATTTTTGTGCTTTGTTTGGTGATGATTTACACTTAAAAGTTTTGTTCTTTGTTTGGTGATGATTTAATCAGAGTAAATTAGAAACTGGTACAGCCATCCCTCACTTAACGAAGGGGTTACGTTCCTAAAAAACCTTCGTTATGTGAAAATTCGTTAAGCGAGAGCTAATTTTCTATTGTTTTATATAGAAAGTATGCCGTTCGGTTCCTAGCACACAACTTTATAACTTAATAATAATGTAGTAACTATAATTCGCCGATATATTCCAGCAAATATAGCACAATAATGTAGGATGCGTGAAATAAAAGTAATTTCATTTTTACGAGAGTCTTAAATACATTCAAATTAAACCTTCAGTTACATTAAGGCTAAAGATTCTAATTCAATGCTTCAAACATCAGCAATGCGATGAAAACTTCATCTGCCTCTCCACCTATAAAATTAGGTACATTATAAAAAGCGTTTTTCCTTAAATCTTGTATAATATGAATGTTTAATTGGGAATTTGTAACACTCACCATTTTAAGGCCAACAGTTCCGTGCAAGAAAAGCGAAGTCAGTGGATTTGCTGTCTTTTGTTTCTTATGTCAAAGTGTGGGGGGAGGTGGAGCGGGTCGAGGAGTGGGAGTCCATGCCAGACGAATCAACTGACTCTTGTGAGGTTTTCCCGGTAGCCGTGGGTTTCTCGGATGACATTGCGGTGGTAGGAAAATTGGAGGAAGATTGTTTAAGGAAACAATCACGAGAGGATTGCTTTAAATTTTGCCGTTTCTCATCATATATCTCCCTGTAACAAAGAGTGTTTTGTTCGATACCACGAATAACTTTGATACTACGGTCCATTTCAGGATCATTTTCTCTGAGAATTTCGAAAGCTTCCTCCATCTTTGCGAATAAATCCTTTAAAACTTTCACACTAAGATTTCTAGCATCCTCCTCGCATTCATCATCGGACTCGGCTGTTGCCAACTTTTTTGTCAATTCTTGAATATCTTCGGTTGTAAGTTCTTCAGGAACTGCATTAAGAACTTCCTCAACTCCCTCTTCATCAATTCCATTTATCCCAGCCTCAGTTGCGATTGCTACAATGTCTTTCTTAATGATCGCAATATATTCGAAACCTCGAAAGTCATTAACTGCTTCTGGCCATAACTTTCGCCAAACAGTATTCATCGTACTTTCCTTAATTTCGTCCCAGGCTGCTGCAATATTATTAATCGCATTTTTTAATCACATTTCTTCCAAACGTCAATAAGTAAGTTGCTCTTATCTTTCTCACTTTCAAAGAGAACAAAATGCACTACACGACATAAATATTTAGCCTTAAAAGTAGCTATTACGCCTTGATCTATAGACTGTATTAAGCTCGTTGTGTTTGGGGGCAAAAAAATCACTTTCACATTGCTACACACATCAACGATTGATGCTGGATGGCCAAGGGCATTATCCAATATGAGCAAATTTATTATTATCGTAATTTATTTTTTTATTGTAATCCTCAATCGCACTTCCAATGTAACCTTTCATGTAATCATAGCATATGCTACCTGTCATCCACGCTTTTTTGTTAGACTTATAATACACTGGAAGAGATGCCTTTGGGATCCCTTTCAACGCTCTAGGATTTTCGCAACGTCCAATGAGACAGCGTTTAAGCTTAAAATCACCACTTGCATTTCCCCCAAACACGAGTGTTAATCTCTCCTTTGAGATTTTGAATCCTGGCGACTGTTTTTCATTACGGGATATGTACGTGCGGTCGGGTAGTATTTTCCAGTTGAGACCTGTCTCGTCAAAATTATAAACTTGTTGAGGCAGATACCCCCCCTCTCCTCTATAATTTTCTTTAGTTCCACCACAAATCGTTCAGCCCCTTCCTTATCAGCACTTGCAGCTTCTCCAGTTTTCTTGATGGAATGCAAATTACAGCGGTTTCGAAATTTATCAAGCCACCCACTGTTTGCAACAAACGTTTCTTCTGGCTGCTCCTCTTGAGCCGATGTCGAAGGCTCATCCTCTCGCTGCTTCTTAAGATCACTCCAAATTCATATTGCCTGATCTTGAATGACAGAACCAGAGAGAGGGCAATTACGGGAATTTTGATATTCAAAGTGTTTAAAAATTTCTCCATCATGGGATTTCGTTTTATTGTAATAAAGCGACAAGCGCCGACACTCACTGACCTTTGAGCACTCTTTTTAATGGAATCTTTTTTCTTTAAAATGGTAGAAATCGTTGACCCAAAAACCGGGGTGCGCGGGATACACGGGGGCGCGGCTTACATGAGCAAATACGGTAAAACTTGCAATTTGACGATAATGAGAGCGATCAGGTAATTGAAAAATCCTTCCTATATGGTGACGTCAATCAGCCTTGCAAATAAATATTCGCAACCCGAGTAGTTTAGTCTTACAATGGATAGAAACACTTACTGACTCGAAAGAAATTCATCATTATTGAAGCTTTGCACACTTGTTTGTACCCACCTAATTTTTAGTGCCCGAAAATAACACCCCCCTCAACTTTTGCACTTCACTTTTGGCCAAAAACAGGGGGGCTATATACGGTCAAATACGGTATTACTAACACAAGTTCGAATCCTTTTTTCTTGATATAAGAAGTTTTTATATGTAATCATCTTGTATTTGGAGTCTTGTTATGTTCACATAAATTTGATATACAATTGTTATGAGAATTATAATTGAATAATATAGAAAAATGTAATTATTTTTGTAGGATTCAGAACAGCAAATGATCCAAACAGCAAGGCGTAGCATAGAGGCTAAAGGACCATTTTATCGATATCGGTATCGATATCAACCACAAATGGATCTTTTTTTTCTGAACATAAGAATCAGAAGATCACATCTTGTCTCTGATTCATTGAACGAGGTATGGGTGAGACAAAGAAATAACTAAATTATAATAATTATGAATTAAAAGACAGACAATGTTTTCAAAACTCCAAATGATTAACTTGTTATATAGGTCATCAGAGGATGTTTAATAACTTGTAGATGATGTAATATAGATCATCAGATGATGTGCAAGACAAAAGAAGATTAAAAATTAACATATAGTAATGGTAAAGATAAGATGATAAATGAGTTTATTCTTACAACTTTCTATTTCAATTGCCTAGTCAAAAAATATAGCCTGCTAAATTCTAGCATTGCAAAAATTAATTAAAAGTGCTATGCAGGAAATTTATTGTTAGACATGTTCATTTATGGAAGAAAATGAAATTAGAATAAGGGAAATTTTACCATAAGTTCCCTTAGAAAAATGTCTTAATAAAATTGAATATTATTTCCAGATTGCCACCAAGCAGCAAGATCTCAAAAAGAAATTAAAAGTTTCCTTTGTTGGTGAACCAGGACTTGATATGGGTGGACTAGCGAAAGAATGGCTGCTTCTTCTTATAAGATACATATTTGAGGTTTGGAGTAATACTTTAATTATGCATTCAACTTCTTGCAACAAATAAAAGGAAAATTTTTAATGTAAATAGCAATGTCAATGAAAATGAGCATTAGTAATTGTGCTCATCCAAAATTTCGTTTTATTTTTAATAGCCTGACTATGGAATGTTTGTCTACCATTCAAATTCTCGGTGTTACTGGTTTAGCACCTCAGCAGGATGTATTAACGGCAAAACAAGAGCTGTAGAAAAGAAAGAAGGGACAAGGAAAAGACGTGGAAGTGGTTACAGTAACTCTAGCAGTAGTAGCTCTGGTGAAGATAGTCCACAGCCCAGGTAACACTGGCTTTTTAAACTTTCTTGATGATTGTTTGATGGTGTAAAAGTTAATATATGTTTATTCATTATTTTCATAAGTGTCATATATATGTATATTTATTTAAAAAGCTTAAGCTTTAGCCACTGCTATCATAGAGAAAACTGCAACTGCCCAAGTTTTCTTTTCATGTGTAATTTAATTTGTCCACTTTCTTCACTTATAAAATTTCATGAACCTAAAAATCTAATCCTCAAGATGAAAAAATGCCTTACAATAAATTGACTTTTAAAGGCAAGATTTACTTTCCTTTATTTTATGAAAAGAACGATCATATTGAGATTCACTTAATAATTTATAATTTAAGAGATTATTTATTAAATAGAACCTAAAATAAAAAAGTCCATAAAGTAAAAACATGCTATTATTTCTCATTCATTTCATTTCCCACCAATTAACTTATTGATTAAAGGTTTGGTGGCCTTGGTTTTCTTTAAAAGCAAATATTTTTCTTAGCAGAAGCAGACCAGGGAGCTATCAAAGTCATATAATAAGCCAGAGCAAAAACCTTCGAGAGTACAACTTGATTGGGGTGTTAATGGGATTGGCTGTTTACAACTCCATTACACTTGATCTCCATTTTCCATCAATATGTTATCGTAAGCTGTTGTCACCACCTGTGGCTCCTTGGGGCTCTACGGCAGAAGCTGAGGCAGAAGATGAGCATGAGGAATTAGTTTATGGGACAGATGAAGACACATCAGATGAAGAAAATACTGAATACAATGCAAGTGATGATGATAGCTTAATGCAAGACCAAAGGAAATTTATTTCTAGTGTTATACTTTCGGAGCAATCTCATGTTAGAAATTCTGGAATTAACTCCTCAAGGATAGACAAGGTTGGATTGGTTGAGGCACCATCAATAGAAGCATTGGCTGAAATCATGCCTGTAAGCATCTAGTGTGTATCCATTCATTGCTATATTTGGCATAGTAATGGTGATGAATTTATTTCGTTTGATAGTCACTTTTAGTAGAATATTTTAAGTTATTTGTTGAGTATTAAAATATGTAATTATTTATATGGATTATATCAATTACATTAATAAAATTTAAATTCTAACACGCAGGATGTTGCCCGTGGTCTATCGGAGCTGCTAGCTTATGAAGGGAATGTTGAAGAAGATATGTGCATGAATTTTCAGGTTAGATCTATCATCAAAATTGTGAAATAAATGGTTATTAATATTTTCAATCACTGAATTTAATTGCCAAATATCAACCAACAGAATTTTTTATCATTACAATATCAAATTTATAATGTTGCCTTGAATATGACTTTTAAGTAGACAAGAGGATTATGCCAATTGTGATATTCATTTAATGATTCAGTGAAATATCTATAATTGACTTTTAAGAAGTTAATGCAAAAACACATAAAATAGGCCCAAATATTCATGTTGTGGCAAATGAATTCTTGAAATTTCATCCCAAAGATGCAGTTTATAAAAGAAGTACTGTGATTGCAAATCAGAAATAATGGGTAGTATCAACAAAGTATTAAGTTGATATTAAATGAGATCAAGATGGAGACCTTAGTCAGGTTTTTATTTAAAATAGCGACTTAAATTAAAAATCCAAGGTTCATTGTCAACTTTTAAGGAATTTTACAAAATATATGGTAATTATTGCCTGTAAAAGGACAGGAATGAATGATTTCCAAATATTTCACCTTTAATCTCTCTACTCCACACAGTGATTTCCACTCTAGGATGCACGCACCTTCTATGCCCATCTTTTCTAATGGACTTCACTCCCCTCCACTCTACATGTTCCCTCCAATCCCCGAGGCATAAGGTAGCTCCTAGTAATTTTCAGTCACTACGTTAGGGGGAACTACCTGTACTCTACATGCACACTCTCTACCGGAAGCTTAGAGAACGATCTCCACCTGGCAAAAAGCATCACCTCACCTTGTCTAATAATATAAATAATTTGATAATCAATCCATTTATGATTGGAAAGAGCAATTATTTGTGAACTTCATGATAAATTTTACTTTTAAGTTGATGAATTTTTTTCATTTTCTGTATTGGAACTCGAGTTTTTAAGCTAATGCAGAAATTACTCAAGCTTTCTTGAATAGAGAAATAAATGTTATCTATTTAGTCAAGAAGTTCAAGTCCCAAACACATATTTTGGTTTTTACTATTTGTTTAACAGATACAAAAAATATCCTCACTCAATCACAGGTTAGTAAAATAGAAAAAATAAACCTATTGAATCCATGCCCTTATCAGGGATGCATCAAATATCTGACAAAATATTCATCAAAATTAGACCTTCCTTTAGATATTTGCATTAATTCCTAAAATTTTACACAGAATGACAGAATAAAACTAAATTTTATCTTAATAGAGATTTAATTTGGATAGGTTTCCTTAGAAGAGTATGGTGAAGTTAGGACATATGATATGAAAGAGGGAGGAGCTGATATTCCTGTTACAAATGAAAACTGACATGAATATGCTGCCCTGTATTTGGATTGGGTACTTAACTCTGCCATATACCATCAGTTTCGAGCTTTTTACCTTGGTTTTCATTGTGTGTGTGACTCCAATGCTCTCTTGGTAAGTATTAGTAATTAGTATATATATATATATAGTTGCTATATATTCTCACCACTTTATAAACTCGGATCATAGCATGTAATTTTTCTGCATGCTATTTTTTATATCATTCTTGAAATTTGCTTGTGAATACATTTTAAGAAAGCATAATCTGACAAAAAGTAAATCATTGAGATGAGTAAATTACATCGTGACACTATTTTGCATGCATTCAAAATAAAATGGATCTTAAGCCTTGGGCAACATGATTTCAAATCAGATATCTCATTGCTTGAAATGTAAGTTTAAAAACCACATCATTTGCATCATGAATAAATTTTGAAAACCAGTTGCTACGCCCGGAGGAGGTGGAGATGCTTGTTTGTGGTTCTCCAACTATTGACCTTCACGAACTTCAGAAAGTAACTGAGTATGATGGCTACAATGAGGATGATCCTGTTATAAGGTAAGTGTAATTCTGAAGCCTTCAAGCATAATTTTTTGGGAGACCCTTGTAAAGATTAAGAAAAATTTTTAAATTAACTACTAACAAAAAACATCAGTAGGATTCAATTTATTTATTATTTGTATTAATAGATGCAGAACAAAAATATGTAGTTCAATTATAAGAACTAAAAATTAATGAAACATTTTGAAATGATATAGATACCTAATTAATATTGGCATTTGCATATGCCCATGAGCAGTATATGATTGTGCATTTGCTCAAACTGGCTTTGCATAAGGGGCTCTAGTATTATTAGTGTGTTTTATTTTTTACTTCTTTGCTAACATTCTTCATAGAAACAAGATTACTTTTAAAATAAATATTTATGGTTTGTGAGATCAGCAAATTAAAAATAAACTCAAAACAATCCTTCACAGAAAGTGTAGGAAGTCACACTTTAAATGTAGATGGGCATAGCAAGGGTGGGGCGACTGCCCCGGGTGCCGAAGCCCAAGGGGCATCAAACAGGCAAAATAAATCAAGTGGATATTTTGAAATTAGTATTCAATAATACTTCAGCAAAATTGTTACGGATTATTTATCGTATAGCTTTCTTTAATTGACGTTTTAAAAGAGGAAATTTCATCTTCGGCTGAAGGCAAAGGGGCGTCCGAAGACCTCTACTACGCATGAATGATGTGGGTGACTGTTCAGAACTACCTGGAATTGGTGCGATCGCAATGTATGCCAGCTACCGATACCAGGGGATGGTGTTTGGTCCTCCCATTTACAGTTCTTGGTCCTCGCTTTGGCTTTTCCCAACTTTAACCACTCCTTTTCCATCTCCTACTCTCTGCTTCATAACTTTCCATGGAGTGACACAAGTCACACATGGTAAAAGAAAGCACATTTTACGGCATCCTACTGTACGTGCTACTCTCATGACTCCTCTTCCCTCTTGCTAGAACCCCCGATGTGGCATAAACCGCTGGGCAATGTCTTTGACGGTTTCTTCCTAGCCTACACATGAAAATTTGCAAGCAAATGCATTGGGGGTCTTTTTTGCATCATTATTTCTATCCCTCTCCCCTTTACTCCTTCCAATTTCTCGAAAAGGATACCACTTCCTAGCCTTCACTTTTACTTGGCTTGTCCTCGAAGTAATACGGGTAGTGAGAGCTACGTGTTGTATCAATATTTTGTGCATTCAGTGTCAAGTTAAATATAGCAGGTTAGTACTTTCACTCGTAAGAAAATCATTAATGTGATGGCTTTGATTCTAGATGGGTGTGGTTTCTCCTTTTGATGAGCACGAGAATGAGTTTAGCATAGGTTTGATTTATATTTTAAAATAGGTCTATGTAAATTTATTTACTTTTGTTATATATATATATATATATATATATATATATAACAAAAGTGAATAAATTTACATAGACCTATTTAATATATAATAATATATATATATATACACATATACATATATACACATATATACACATACACAGGCCCTATCACAGGGGGGGTCAGCCGGGCCATTTGGCCCGGGCCTCATATTCACGGGGGCCTTAAATTTACACAGGGACGTATAACTATGAAAAGTCAGTTAATAACATTCTAAATTAACAATTTCAAAAGAAAAAATTCTCTCTAAGCAGTAATGAATGAAAGTTGTTTTTTTTCAACGTGATCTTTTTAGAGTACCCTAAAAATGTGCTACGCATTCATTGCAGAGAGATTTCTCAGAGTGTATAGTCGTGTCAGTGTTTCCGACAAACTTTCCCTGTGTTACTTGGTTTTTTAGCTAAACCCAGTGGCGAGCTGTAGTGGGCTCGCAAGAGCCCATTGTTAATTTTTTAAAAATCTGTGAGCCCATTGTTAAAATTATCGTTTATTATACGAAAAGGACTAATTTTCCTCATATGTGCCTTATCTTGTGCAAAATCAATACGGGACTAACTTGGTGACAAAGCGCATCCTATATTATTACATTATGGCTTCTAAATTTTGACCATCTTTAAGTCGGTCCAATGCATCTTTCGTATGCGTATCTTGAAGATAATTTGAACATCTCGGACATCGCGTTGGATTTCAAAAGACATGTCAAAAATGTGATGAAATGTTATACATTGTTGTAAAATTATTGAAGAACTATACAGTGTTGCATGAGCATTATAATATTCTTAGTTATAGAGGAGGGGAGAGACAAATGACTGAAAATTTCTGCTGAAAAAACTATATCCTATAGACTTACTTCATACTTTGTAAATTTGAATTTGAATTTGAATTTTGAATTTGAAACTCGAGACAAATGTAACATTGTAGATTATCGTGTCATGAGAAATCTAGTTACATACATTTCGTCAGTCCGACAGTCGGGCGCCAACAATATTTGGCAGAATCAGAAATGCAAGGTGTCTTGTTGTGGTTATTTTGCTCTGAGAAATAAAAAAGAATGGTGCTTTGTGAACAGGTGGCAGAATAAATTGGTGAGCCTTATTCTCTTATTCTTTTGTGCTTCGTTGCATCGCAACTTCTTGAATAATATTAATAACAATACCTTGTTTATCATTTAGCAGATCATATTCGTTGTTTGCCACTATAGTGTTTGACGGTGCATTCAACCAAACGTATGCAAGGATTGGATTGACTATTATAGCATAACTGAACGGGTTCTGGTAAGTTATCAACTTTATTTTCGATTAACTAAAAGGAATGATAAATTGTAAAAAGCTTGAAATTTTTTGTCTCCTTGGAAAGAGGGAGAAAAAAGAATAGGAAATTTAAGTTTTCTTATAAAATATGAAATCCAAATCACGATTTTAGGGACTTGGTGGACGAGTTGAAATGCGAATACAGTAAACCCTCGATTTAACGGACTTCGGATTTAACGGACAAAATGTTGTTAAGGTCAATAACGGACGAAATGCATCTTTTAGTTAATCGGACCAAAAAATATTCTCCGATTTACAATAGTGAAACGTTATAGGCAACCCTCAGTTTACGCAGTTTAAATATCTCTTTTTTATTAAGAATAATGCCAGTTCTAAATTTGTGCCGCGATGTTTTTTTCGAGTATGCCGTCAAAATGATGAGACATATTTATCCAAGTGTTTCGCGATGATTACGTGAAAATATATAGTTTATTTTACGGCTAATAGAGAAAATCAATTCAGATATATCCATAGGATGCAATATTTATGGTATTTTCAATGTTAACATATTTTCTTCAAATATCCAAAACAAAAAACGTTTTTAAAGGAACAGTGTAGCAGCATTGTTTTAAATTCAGTTTCATAGTGCATCTTCCAGCAAAAGCTGTATTTTATGCAGTAATTATCATTGCCATTGATAAAGGAGGTTTTCTCATGCCAGTACGCATGCGTTTTTGGTATAAAAAATTCCATTAGCCAATTAACGGACATTCGGGTTTTACGGACAACCCTTCCCCCTATTAGTCCGTTAAATCGAGGGTTTACTGTATATTAATACTGACAATAGATTTATTGTAAGTTAGAATCATTTTCATCTTAAGTATTTCGTAGTTTCATTTAATTGGGTTTTGATTTAATGGTTTTATTTAATTAGGTTTTTATTTAATAAGAATAGGAAATAAATTTAATACAAATTGTATTTTACATATCTTTTTGCAAAATTATGAATTAATTATTTCAGATTTTAAGCGGTCCCCATTCACTACGACGAGAAATTTTGAAAGTGGTGCAAGAGGAAACGTAAGCAAGCAAGTGAAGCAGCAATTAAAGAATCAAAATTAATAACATCATTTTTTAACGAAGCTAACTTTTCTTCTTGGATGGACAGTCCTACAAACAATGAAACCTCTGAAACTCCAGCAAAAGATATTTCAATGTGACTACAAGAGCGAGATTAAGGACTTAGTCAAGAGAATGATATGCCAGCAGATGCAGGCGAAGGTAATGGGTGTGATTTTGTAGAAGAAAGTACTGCAGGTAACAAACCTTCTAGAGCGATTTCTACAACAGCACATTTGAATACTTCAGTGCGAATATCTAACAATGGTGAGAGTATACAAGGAGATGTGTTAGAAATAGCTCCAACAAAGTCATCAGAAAATTCCACTTGTAATCAAGAAACTCATCAGCAGGAGATAAATGAAAATATACTTCCTATTCATCAAGAATCATTCATCACTACTACGGCTTTTTGTGTGAATGACATTGGAGTTCTTGACAAAAACAATGCTACCCAAATCCATTCGTTCCTCAGAATTCATTCTTTTGAAATTCCAGACAGCATTCCACACGACGCTGGAAACCATGCTTTTCCTAGTCGTCTACTGAAAAGAGTTTTACCTAATGGTGAAACTCGCACCAGAGATTGGTTATGTTGGAGCACAGTAAAACAATCTCTGTACTGTGTACCATGCTTTCTTTACAATAAAGTTTCTACAAATGCATCAACTCTCTCTAATGAACCAGGATGGAGCATCAAAAGAGGCTGGAGGAAGTTGAAAAACAGAATACCATCCCATGAGAGTTCAACATCACACAAAGAAAACTATGTGGCATGGAAATTAGCTGGCAGAGCAGCATCAGCTGATAAGTCAGTAGAGAAATTACTTTTGTCTGAAATCTATACAGAGGTTAATTCGTGGAAGAAAATTCTTGAGCGCATCCTAGATGTCATACTTTTTCTCTCTGAATGGGGATTGGCTTTCTTCGGTTCTAGCCAACGCATAGGCGATCATAGTAATGGAAACTTTCTAGGCATCATAGAACTGTTAAGCAAATATGACCCAATTCTAATGGAACATGTAAGAAAAGTTCGAGAATCACAAGATAATCAAGAGCGTATGCAAGTACATTACCTCTCCACACGCATTCAGAATGAATTCATTGAAATTTGTGGTTCATTTGTTCAAAATTCTATTCTCGATGATATTCAAAATGCCAAATATTTTGCATTAATTGTTGATGCTACACCTGATTGTACCAACAAGGAACAAACTTCTCTTATAATTCGATATGTTAAGATTCCCGATAACAGCTCAACATTTTCAATTGAGGAAAGGTTTATTGGCTTTGATAATTTCAATAAAAAAACTGGAAAGGAAATTTCTTCTTGAATTTTAAGAATTCTAGAGGAACTTGGGTTGAGTTTTGAACTCTGCATTGGTCAAGCTTATGATAATGGGTCGAACATGGCTGGAAAATATAATGGAATACAAGCCATTCTTCTTGAGCGTAATTCAAATTGCATTTTCTCTAGCTATGGAAACCACACATTAAACCTTGTAGGTGTTGACTGTGCAGAATCATGCAATGAGGCTATTACTTTCTTTGGAACCATACAGCAAATGTACAATTTATTCTGTAGCAGTCCACAAAGGTGGTAAATATGAAAGCAACACCTTCCTGTATCATTGCACCAAATTTCCAAAACAAGGTGGTCTGCACGGATTGATGCTGTTCGTCCAATTGCAAATCATTTGGGTGAAATCAGAAACGCCTTAATTGAATTGAAGTCTCTCAATCTTACAGCACAGGCTCGAACTGAACTTAATGTTATCCAGAAATTCATGTCCAAATTTGAATTTCTTCTAATCTCATCTTTGTGGATTAAATTACTTACAGTGATCAACCAGACTAATTTGTTAATTGAAGCACGTAATGCTACATTTGATGTTGAGAGAGATAACATTGAAAGCCTCATTAAAGACATTCAGCAGATTCGTGAACAATGGCATACAATCTTTTGTGAGACCAAATTAATAGCTCAGAATATTGATATTTCATCTGAGATGATCCCACATCGGAAGATTTATAATGAGTTTAATGTTGAACAACATTATAAAATTAATGTCTTCTATGTTATCATTGAGTCCATTATATCGGGTCTTAGGAGGAGGTTTGAATCTCTCAATACAATTTGCAATCTATTTGGATTTCTGTGGCAGTTTGATACCTTTAATAATGAAGATTTACGGGCATCAGCAGAGCGATTCCAAGGAAAATACACCAAAGAAATATCTACAGATCTGTATGATGAGATCATTTTTCTCAAGCGCGTACATTCCGTAAACTTCAAACCGGATTGCAAACCCAAAGAATTGCTCCAAGAACTACTTCAACTTGGACTTGCTGGTGTGTTTCCAAACATTGCAATTGCATTGAGAATCTTTCTCAGTCTACCTGTGTCAGTGGCTTCAAGTGAACACTCTTTTAATGTGCTGAAACAGATCAAAAACTACCACCGTTCAACTATGGGACAAGATCATTTGAATGGCCTTGCTACCCTAAACATCAACCATGACGTTGCAAGGCAACTAAATTTTTCATCAATAATTGATGCGTTTGCACAGAAAGAAGCTAGAAAGGCTTTTTTAAAATGAAAAGGAACATTTGTTAATTTTTTTAATTATTGGAGCGGCATGTAACTGCATAGTTATATATGCCGATGTTCAATCTTGTTAAACTAATGCATTTTTATTTCTTGTGTATTAAACTTTTCCACTTTTTGTATTAACTATTCCATTTTTATTTCTTGTGTATTCTATAATTATTTCTTGTGATTAAACTTTTAAAACCTATATTTTTGCAAATTTGATCATTTAAATTATAACAGTTTTTATAACTATGGTTTGGCATTTTTAAAAATTTACCGGGGGCCTCAAAAAGGTAAGTGGCCTGGGCCACTCTCGGCCTCTGAAAGGCCCTGTATATATATATATATATATGCAGGGCCGGCCTTAGGCCAATTGTACCTATTGGACTCAATCGGACCCTGCGGCTAAGGGGGCCCCACACCTTGCTCTATATTTTTTGGGAAGGGAAACAGCTTGCGGACATCGAAACTTCAAACTGCAAACTACATTAAAAGACAGTTTTTTAGTATCTGGTATCCAACGCCCTAGTAGACGAATAAGACGTTGTCGCTATCTTCCTTCCTTTTCGTAACGTTGCCGTCAAAATTCGTTTTTAGCAAATCGCTCTATATCGCCTCTAGGTTCTTTTATTTCTTTTTAGACTTATCCATAGTCCCATCCATACCCAAGTGGTCTCATGAGAGGCCATCTGATGCTCTCAGAATGCAGGAAATGCGTTGGCGGCCTGGGATACACCCCGGATCCCCACCCCCTGGCTCAGCCTTTTAGGTCTTGTTGCTTCGGTCCTTTGGACCTCGCTTGCTGTGCCCCTCCCAAATCTTTCTTTTCAAACTATGCCTTTTAGATGTAGGAGCCCCGCCAAAAGTTTTCTAATTGGGCCCCGCAATTTCTAGGGCCGGCACTGTATATATATATATTATATAATATCAATATAACTGGATGGAAAAAGAGAAAGATGTAGGAAAAGGTTTCAGCTGATGGATGACTTGAAAGGGAAAGAGAGCTATCAAGACATGAAGAATACAGCAGAAAATAGGAGCATATGGAGAACCAAGTTTAACCATGAATAATCACAGACCTGTCTACTGAAAGGCTATCTATGATGATGATGATAACCTTGTATTAATTTCTAATTAAAATCTTGGAAGCATTGGATTCGTGGATGGAAAGGGGGGGAGGCTGAAAAGTTTGTGCACCACTGCTTTAACACTAGGAGTATTGGGTGCCGTCAATTGACGGTTTTCGGTTTTCTCAGAGCTGTAACTCTTGTATGATTGATCGTAGATTTCTTAAATTTTCTGACTTTTAATATTTTAGGCTAATGTTCTTTTTGCACTGTGTTGTAATTTTTTCTCCACTTTAGATTCTTCATAATAGGATCTTTTACCTACTAGTACCACGACCCGTCAATTGACGGGTAGGCTATTTTTCTACCCTTTTTGCCTTTTTATGGAGGAATTTTGATGCTTGAACATTGTTCACCATCTGACAATGTTCCATAACGTATTTTGGTATGCAAAAAAATCGTATTTGACTCTAAAAATGACGTATCTTGCGTTATTATTAGTAATAAAGGTGTCTTTTCAAATGGTAATTCGGCTTTTTTATGCAAGCTAGAGCAAGGAAGTATCGAGGGGAACTCTTCTGGGCGGGAGGGTGAGAACGTGAGGCCGTCCCAGCTTCCATACTCAGCTCCCGCAAGCAATGCCAGATTGGGCTCTGCAACAAAAACAGAACAAAAGATTTGTGTGAAAAGTGCAAAAAATTAGTGTGCGGACAATGCCGCAGTAAGATTTGCAAGAAAACTTACCTGCCTAGAGTCCGTCCTCTACTTACCTGTAAAGAAAGTACAAAAGCTGAATATCTTCTTCTGTGACATCACAAATTATTCTTTTGATCATTAGTCATATCTGAAATGTTTTATGCACCTCTTTTTGTGAAAAAGTGATTCCTAAACTTTACTTTATGTGTAACCACAAATTCAAAAAAACAAATTTTTTTTTGTTTTATTTGCGTATTTGGATGTTATCTAAGCAAATAATATCGCAGAACATATGATAAAAGCAAGAACATTGTAATTTCATCATTCTGAATGGGCCTCGTGTTCTTTGCCACGAGAAAAATAAATTTGTTTGTTTTACTGTAAACTCTCCGTTTTCCTTGCATTGTACCTTCTCTGCCCAAAAAATAGGCTCTAATGCGGTAAGACGACTTAAATGGATGAAACTCATAAAAATACATCTTATTTATTGAAAACCAACACATTTATATTTAAAATAGGCGTCAGAAGCGAGAAATTCCTCCACCCGTCAATTGACGGTACAAGGTACTTGCAGGCAGGCCGCTGACTCCGGTACCCCTAGTGTTAACCAGTGTTTCTCAGTTGGTGTTCCTCAAGCTTTATTTAGTTTGTATTATGGTTAGAAACCCATAAAGTCAGTAGTTTGACTATTTATACATCTAAATAAAGTTGAAAACGATCTTTTAAATCTCATAAAATTTTGAAACTTTCTATTCAAAGGATATAATTAAGACATTAGATTTATTGAGGGTTCCACTTTCTAAAAAGGTTGAGAACCACTTCTCTAAACTATTTACAACTGGAAACTTTACATTGGCATATACTGTAATTTTCCGATTATAATACGCATTTTTTTCTTGAAATAGTTGACAAAAAGTTAAGGTGCGTATTATATATGGTGATAAATGCATACAACTTTTTTCAATATAGAAATAATTTATATTTTCGAACATATTTTTACCAATAAATCGTACATTTCGATAATGAACATGTTTTTACAAATAAATTGTACATTTCAATGCATATCAATTACATTCCTTTAAATATTTTTTTCAAAACAAAAATAAGAATATTTATTTATTTACTTTAGCTGTCAGAATTACTAAAGCCAAGGAATTCATTACCTCTCCCCTTACTGTTGTGTTCTCTGTCATCATCTACGTAAATTGCAACAAATAGTATTTTACACACCTTGACCAGCTTGTATGAACTGGACTTGATGTTCACGTAAATGATGTCACTGGGCAGCAAAGGACGAACTGTTATTCCAGCCGACCAGGTTAATACAAAAGGCAACATTGAGACTGAGGTTTTTATACGTTGTATTGATCTTTAATGGGAGTCAGAACATAACGTGATATTTTTGTAAACTCCCTCACACATGTCTAGTTTGGCAGCAAAGCGCCAACTTGTATTCCAACCGACGAGATTAATACAAAAGACGGCATTGAGACAAAATGTTTTTATACAGCATAGCAATCTTTAACGGGAGAGTCAGAACGTAACGTGATATTCTTGTAAACTCTCACACGTATCTCATTTGGCAACAAGGCGTGAACTGTCCCAATACTGCACAAAGTCAAGTAAAATTACAAAAAATTGGTGTGTATTATACATAGTGATAAGAGAATTTTCACATTTCACTCGTGAAAACATGGATGCATATTATATAGGTTGTGTATTATAATCGGAAAATTATGGTACTTTGTTTGTTCTTACACTGCAGTAAATTAATTAGAGACAGCAAATGGAGAAGAAGTAGTAGGATAAAATGAGCAGGAAGTGCTAAGAGCAGAAGAAGTGGAAAACTTTTTTATTAACAGCCAACAGTTAAAGACTGAAATATCAGTTACCTCTTGTTATGATACAGCCATAAATTTCAGTGACCCAGCAACTTGGCAATACCCGTATCCATGAAATTTCTTTTCCACAATAGGAGAACATGGTCCTGAACAAGACGTTGAAGCTGATTACATTCAGTCAATGTCAGAAGATAGGAGACATTTCAGTAAGGAATGGTTTAAAAAGATTCTGAATAGAGAAAAAGTTGAAAGAAAATGGTTTCTATATAGCAAAACTAAAGGATCTCTTTTCTGTTTCCCTTGTATATTTTTTCCAACCTCAGCCATAGGAAACCCAGAAAAAGGGTTCTGTAAATGGAAAAAATTAAATCCCAGGATTGATGAATGCGAAAATTCCATAGAACATCGCAAATCATACATGAATTGGAAAGACTTAGAAACACGACTTAGAAAAGGCTATACAGGTGAGCCCCGCTTAACAAGGCCCCGGCCAACGCAGATTCGTTATAACGTGGATTTTATTTCAAATTAATTTTTTTTAAATATAGATATCTTATGCACAGTGCGACCGCAGTGTAATATCTTATGATTTTATAAATTTTGCACTAATCAAATTTCATAAAGTATGCTAAATATTGTGATATTTCAGCATTTTCTGGTGGCAGATTTTACTCTTTTCCCTGTATATTTCACGGGTCTAATACAAAAAATCTTCTAAGGCGGAAAACATTTGAAAAACGGAAATAGAAATATGATTCATATTTCGTTTCTTTGGCATCATTGGATCTTAAAGAATGTTTTTGATGATTTGTATTTTTAAAATCTATAATTTTTGACAATTATTTTAATATAATTTTAATTTACCGTATTAACATATCATTATAAATAATAATAAAACAATAATGCTACACATCAAAAAATTATATAATTTTGATATACGTATGAAAAAACATGTGGTACGCATGGAGGGATCTTAATGTTTGAATGTATATAATGTATAATAATATATAATCAGTGATGAGCTGGAAAAAAATTAAGAACAGGCTCTTTAAAAAAAGTAGTAAGGAAATTTGGATAAGGATGGTAGGGGAGGTCTATTTGCCAGGGGCACCATATCGCTCTGGTTTTTAATAGCGTTCCGCTAGCTTAACAAGTGTTCGGTTCGTAATATATTCCATTTCATACACTGTCGGTAATTGACTATCAGACAGGGTAAAATGTAGTTGAAAGGACACAATCAATAAATTTCCATATTTTCTAAAAATTTAACAACTGGCTCGCAAATTCAGAAAAATTAACAACAGGCTGGCGCGAGCTGGCTTCAGCTCATCACTGTATATAATGATATATAAATTGCAGAAAACCCAACATGCACTATGGGTTTGATCTATAAGCGGAGCTGCAGGAGCATCGTCGATCAGTGAATGACTTTGTTGGAGGAGCACAATGACTTCACAGAGTGAGTGCCGTTAAGCGGGGTTGCGATGGACTATTTGAATGCTACGGACAAGTTTTACGTAATAAGCGAAAAAAAGCTAAGCAGTCGACCCTGGACTCTTTTTTTAATAAAACTTTGTAGGTGTTCTGAGAAATATTTTGAAATTATATACGTCTACCAAAAATTCCATTTGGGAAGTTAGTTCCCTCTGGGCACCTAAAGGTTATGGTGCCCCGGTGAACGCTGATTTTCGCTTAACGCGGAGATCTCAGGAACGCATCCCCCACATTAAGCGGGGCTCACCTATATATATATATCATCTAGAACTGGTTTTAAAGAAAGAAAAGAAAAAATTGAGACTTTCTGAAAGTTGCAGTTGATGTTATAACGTTCTGTACAACTAATAACCTTGTTTTAAGAGGTTCATCTTCATCTCATGAAATCGGTTCTTTAAACAGCTGTTCATATTGGAAGCATGAAGAAAGGTCTTGCAACTTTAATGTATTTTTTTCCTGATGTTCAAAATGAAATGATCAATTTACTGTATTCAAAAGTGAGATAAGAAATTATTTCTCAGGTAAAGAAGTCCAAATACTATTCACTGTTGTTTGACTGTACACTGGACGTATTGCATAAGGAGCAAATGACACAGATTAAACGATACGTCAAGATCGATGAAGATTGCAATATCGAAGAAAGTTTTATTGACTTCATCGTTTCAAAAAATAAAACTGAAGAAATAGTTCTAAAAGATGGCTTAGATTTTAAGGACTGTAGAGACCAATGCTATGATAATGGAGAGAATATAGCTGGTAAATATAATGGCGTTCAGGCATGATTATTAGAAAAAAAATGAGCTTGTGAAATTTGTTCCATGTTGATTCCCTAAATCTTGTGGGGGTTCATGCTGCGAGTGTCACACAAACAATGGTTACTTTCTTTGGAACAATATAGTGTTTTTTCATATTCTTTTCAGGATCAACAATGAGATGGAATAGTTTAATGACCGTATTGAAAATTAAATTCTACCTCTTTTACCCCCGAAATTCTTCACATAGCCGATAAAGGTTTCAGGTTAAACATATTGGAAAAAATGGAAATTTAAATGAGAAACACAACCCTGATTTTCTTCTAGTCAACGAATACCAATTCCTTTCCTATTCCCCTTTTCTCATGTCAGTGCTTCCACCTCCTCCCACAATCACAACCCCTCCTTCCTCCCACCCCTCCCCATAAGTAATCTCGTAATTACTTGTTACTTGATGATGGTGATTATTCACCGAAACCGATAGTGTTTTGCAAAATTTGTGTGGAATCTGTAATAGTTTATTAAATTGTTTTATTATACGAATTATTCGTACTAATAATTCATCCCATCCTTTTATGATGGAATTCCACGAAGTCTAAGCCTTATCTATTAGTTTTAAATCATAAAATATCTAGGTAGAGGAAAATAAAGTGGATTAATGGGCCTTACCAAAAAATTTTCTTTTCAACCCATGCAAACAAAATACATAATGGCATGTTTGGAAATTTCTCGAATTTCTATTGCCAAAACTATTAGTTTTAATTAAGAGCTCTTGCTGACATTTCTGTGGCAATCATAGTATTTTCTCCAAAAAAGTTTTCAAGCAGAACTTAACAGATTATGGAGAGGAAAACATGGTTTCCCAATTGTCTGCACAAACAATCTTATAGCAAACAGTGTTAGCGATAGTGTTAGATTTACTCGGGAAAGGTTGGGTACCTCATTTATTAAAAATTAATTAAGAAATAATAAAACAGAAATGATATTTTTTTAGGTTAGGGAGGTGCTGCTACATGGTTTATTATGTTAATTGGGATAATTTAGTTATTTTCTATGATGAATCATTTAAAAATTCAAGTTAAAGTTCATGTTATATTTGAAGTCACACATCTTGTTAATGTCTTAAATTGAGAAATTTTACAAATTAATCAACAGGGATTTCTGGGAGGTGCTTGAATCTTTGCCATTGGATCTCCAAAAGAAGTTTCTTCATTTTACCACTGGGAGTGACCGTGTTCCTGTAGGTGGGATGTCTGAAATGCCTTTCAAAATCACAAAACTTCCCCCAATTCCCAATCGAGGTTTCAACAGAATGAGAAGACGGATTGGGGGAACCAGGGGAAACAAGCAAAGCGAGGCGTGGGAATCTGATGAGCAAGAAGAACAACTCCCTGAAGCTCATACATGTTTTAACCAGCTTGTTTTACCCCCTTATCGCAACCAAGAAACACTGAGACAGAAACTGATCATAGCAATCTCTAATGCAGAAGGATTTGGATTGGAGTGACTGGGAGCATATTTTCATCTGCTTGCTGCAAAAGTTATTTCATTCTTGCCAGTTTTTAAAAAGACACTTGAGCTTATAGTAAAACATACAAATCCAATCTCAGTTAAATGAGAAGCAAAATTTATGAATCATTGTTCTGAATTATTTTAATATGTTTACATATACTATGTTGAAAATCATGTGTGCAATTTGAAGATTTATAAAATAAAGATTTTCTATTTGAGAAATGCGTAGACATTTCATTTACTTAATCACCTACATTCAAGTAAAAACAAATGCTAGCATAATAGTCATATGAAATGGTAACATAAAGATATTACTTAATAACTAGTAGAATTGCCCTTTAAATATGGCGGGGATAAATAGTGTGCTTTATCATCGGGAAATGTGCATGTGTAAACATGATTATTTCATGTGAAAATATTCATTTTAGATTTTCAAAACATTCTCACTATATTACTGTCAAGTACATACTTCAATTTTTAGTAAATCTCAAGAAATGGTTTTCGAAAAAGCTATTTACATTTCACCATGACTGAAACACACATCATTTACACAAATTCCTACTTTGTTCAAGATTTTTTCCTTAGGATTTAAACATTGTTTCTCTTAGTTCAAGAATCAGCTATTTACATCCTGGTTGCTATCAGAAAAACAATTTATGATTATCCCTTTTTTAATTGTTGAAATTTACTGCTCATATGAAGAAATAAATTCCGAATGGCTTTATTTGAAAACACATAAAGTTAAAGCATTCCATAACATATCTATTTATAGGAATGCAGTGTCAAATATGTTACTGAATTTAAAATTGTAAACAAAACAAAGTAAATATGCACTCATTGTCAGTTCCATATAGTTTCAAATCCTTAAGTTTTCCAAGCATAACTCCGTGCATCTTATTTACGGCGAAAATCGTTCTCGAGTACAATCATTATGTTCTCCTTCATAATCCTGATATATTGGGACTTTGTATACGTGATTTTAAATTAATATGATTCGAATGAAATCAAAATTATTATACTTACTAATAAATAAAATGAAGCTAGATTTATAACCTAAAACCTTTTTCTTAGTTCCTTAAATAGTTCTACGTTCGAATTCCGTTTTCTATTTCATTGATGCTTTAAAAGGATTTACTCAAGGATTGTGCTTTTACCTTCTTTCCAGTACTTAAATTTAGCTTTCATTGTAAACTATTAAATAAAGCCAGTGTTAAAATTTATTAATTAATTAGCTGAAGTTCCCGTTGAATTTCAACGGATTTAGTGAATCTAATACTTCAACCGTGTTACATGTAAACATCGCAAGAATAACATAGTTCACAGTTAATTTTGAATTCTTAAAAGACATCCGATAAAGTAACGATAAATTCCTACAGCTTAGAATGCTGAACGGAGATGTAGCGCGCGTTAATGGTGATTTTCCTGGAATGGTTTCAGTAAACATGCATTTCGCGAATGTTCTTTCGTTCAATTAAATCGGCGCCACGAAATTTTATTTGAAGCGCCGCCAACCCAGAATGCACTAGAAACATTGGTCACGTGAGGAAAGGGGCGTGTTGGCGTAATGCGTTATTGAATTTTAAGGTAAGATTTTCGTAGCTTATTTTCGTTCACGGTCTTGAAACATTGAATTTGACTGTAATATGATGGCATTTCTGAGAGATATTCTTCACTATTAATATTTCTTTGTGTTGTTTTTCATGCAGGTAGAAAACTGTTTCATCCGAAGCCATGCCGTTCGAATTTCCATTCGTAGGTGAGCATGTATTTCGTAATTTAATATCCATAATCGCAGTTAGTAACAGCATTAGTTGGTTCAATTACTATTGTTAATATAATATTTCTGTATTATATATTATTTATGTTATTATTAATTTGTGAAGAAAGAATCATTTTGGCAAACGTTTGATGACATTTAAAAATATTTTCAAAATATATCAGACCTTATAAATATCGCAGCATTCAACTTTTTAAAAAGTCTGGTTTTTGTGCATCCGTGGTATCAATTATTTTGGGCAATCAGCACTGCTATATTTACTGTTTTTCATGTCAGTATAAAGTTTTATGTCCCATAGTTACTATTATTCAACCATATAAATTCTGATTGAGAAATGGCTTGAGAATCTAACTGTTAATTCTATTTTGAGCATTTGGTAGAATAATTTAACATTACAAACTAGGTACCCTTAAGACACGTCATTTTGTGGCAGAAGATTATTTCTGATATAATTCTCTTGTTGTTTTAGCAGCGTAGTTTGAAGTTGATAGCTGGTTATTCTGACTTGGAGGACTACCATGTTTCAGTCATCCTTCATCAGCAAGACTCTTCTTTCATTAGATGACAAGAAATCATATTGGTGAGTGCCATTCATTCTTTGTGTTACAAAGCAGAACGAATGAGCTTACCATTTTTGCTATCAGGTTGAACATGTTTACTGAGATTTTGGACTCTTTTCTGTTTTTCATCATATTTGTATCCTAAGCATCTTTTATTGCCCTGTAATTCACTTGAATGCATAAGTTTTTTAAAGCAATAGTGCATAGTATATTATTTTAATTCATTGCAGAAATAGAAGTAAATGCATTTAGTTTATGAATAAGAATTTTTGTTGAGATAATAAAAAGAAAACTATATTGTTTTAAATTGCCTATAATGATTAATAACCAAATTATACTCCTAAAAATTTGAAAAGGAATATTTCGTACAAGTTTTGGTCCAACCTTGTGGATTAGGATAATCTTTCTTATTTAAAACAGAAGCAAATCTTTGTAGCCTTCGAGGCTTTACTCAATACAACTGTTTGTGCTGCTCTTGTGTTATCTTAGGTTGACAAATGTTACAACTTGATTTATTTAAACAGGATTAGAGGGAGAAGTAGAGAAGAGAATTTAAATTGGTAACTAATTAAAAAT
Organism: Uropetala carovei; assembly: GCA_036926305.1. Taxonomy (NCBI): domain Eukaryota; kingdom Metazoa; phylum Arthropoda; class Insecta; order Odonata; family Petaluridae; genus Uropetala; species Uropetala carovei. The sequence goes on along the minus strand of JAXCHB010000180.1, from coordinate 4,670,341 downwards.
TACAGTGGAGAAAGTAGAGAGAGTGGGAGAGATGAAAGATAGTGAATAAAAATGAAATAAATGGTCTTTAGTGTTTAAGGTAGAAATGGAGACAGATGTGAGAGCCAAATTCCTTAGTTAAAATTACAGTTGTTTGAAATCATTCAGTTAAAAACTTTTAGATTCTAAACCTGTGATTGATGGGATTGTTAAGATTAAATAAATTATTATACTTAAAAAAATGTGAGTTCAATGATCCTATTTCTTCTAGTTTAGCCTATGAAATCTTGTTCACTCCAATTGACAAATTGTTCATGATAGAATTTAGCATTTAGAAATAATTTAGTGTGTGCAATAAGAGAATAGAGTGCAGATTTCTGAGTAGGCTTAGGAGAGTCTTGAGAGCTTAAAAGAATCATCTAAAAATCAGAGTTGATGCCAACTTAGGTTTTAAAGCGATGCAGTAAAATCTCGATACAGTGTAACTCTTCAGAGCATGAATTTTTATATTTTATACTGAGAGTACGGTGTACTGTAAATACCGAAATACATGTCTATATATATATATAACGCTAAGGCAATGTGTGGCACGCTTCAGTAGTTTGTCTATCTGCCGGCAGATGTCTCATTCTTAGGTGCGATTGCCAATAGATGTCTCATTCTTAGCTGCGATTGCCAATAGATAAAACTACTACTACTTGACTATATACTTTAAAATATACTTTTTAAAAGATACTTAACAGAGGTAATGGCTTCAAGAGCAACACATTACGCTGATTATAATGCGAGAAGAAGAGTGGAGCGAGCAAATCAATCTGTTGAAGAAGCAAATAGAAGAAGAACTGAAAGAAATCAAGCCGGCAGAGATCAAAGAGCCAATGAAGATGACCAACAAAGAGAAGAACGTAATCAAGAACAAGGAAGAAGATTGTAGTTTGGAATCGAGAGAAAATCGACTAAGCAAGAGAAGGCAAGCTAAACGACGTAGATTAAATGAATGTGCATTGAATACAAATAATTGTCAGGTTGAAGTTACCATTAAAGAACATAATTGCAGAAATATGACTCAGACCTGCAATTGCTGTCGTATGCTTTACTGGCCGAATGAACTCAACACTTCTAAAAAAATACGCCAAATGCTGTCACAACGGAAAAGTTTCACTCGAAGATTTATCGGAAATGCTCATAGAGAGAGACCGAAATGTTTCTTTTTAGACGGACCTGCAGGTACAGGAAAAACATGCGTTTACTCAACACTACATACAATCAGAGGAAAGGGAGATCAAGCTACTTCTATAGCTTCAACTGGAATAGCAGCTACTCTATTACCTGGAGGAAGAACTGCTCACTTTTCAAAATACCACTCATCCTAAATGCTACTTCGACTTTCAATTTAAAGCCAAACACACCCAAAGCAAAAGCACTCTTACAAGGGGAAGGCACTACTGACCCACAACCGATTTGGCTGAAACTTCGTAGAGATAATGTCCATGACGTCCGATTAATGAAAATACTTTGGCATACTTTGTACACCGTGTAATTTTTACAAAATAACTCATTCGTTTGGTGTAATTATTAGTTTATTTTCATTAAAATGCTGTTTTATCTCTCATATCTATTAATACCAATGATAATTTTTGATTAAATATGTTGAATTCTGATTAAACATAATTTAATTGATTAACGTACAAGTCTTAGTAACATTTATAAAATTTCCATTATTAACTTGAGGTACTGTCTTCAGTATTACATGTATCACAGAGATAATTCGGTTTGACATGTTTCTTACAAGAAAATTAATTGCAAAAATTACACTTAATGGTAGTGTCCACATTTTTCCCTCTGCCACACAATATGCATCTTCCACTGTTTTTTGGCAGGGTCCTGACATGAAATTTCCCTCTCTACAGGTTCTCTGTATATTGAAAGAAATAGTTTAACATCTGATGGTAGAGAATTTAATTTTGCTCTTTCAGTGAGATGAGGCTTCATCAATGATAGTGACAATTCCTTCAAAAATTTTCTTCTTGGCTGTCTTGGATTGTCAGCATTAGAAAAATATAATACTTGCGCATTTATTCCCTCTACATTCATTAGTGAGAAGAACACTGCCAACGGCCACTGTTGTGTAATACGAGCTACAGAGTAGGTATTGCACATTTGATCTACAGTGTCTACTCCATAGATATTTAAATTATTTAAAATTGGCTGAAATGCTTGACCGTCTTACTAGTACCTAATATCGCTATTAGAAATGTAGGATTGTCGGAAATATGGAGCGTATCAGTCGAACAAAAAATGTTAATAGCAGTCGCAATTGTCGTCAAATTAGGAAATCTCAGGATAAGTGGTAAATTTCATTCGGTTACGAATTACATATAGCGCATATAGGCGTATGTCTTTTCGGAGGCAAATTTTTTCAGATAGCAAATTTTTCGCGTACTAACACTTCTTTTATGTGGCTAATTTTTTGAGGTTTTTCCGAAGAAGAATGATTGTTGAGGTGAATTTTTTATTCCGATGGTGAATTTTTTCTCGAAGGTTTGTTTTTTCCGATGGTCAATGTTTCCTATGGCGACTTTCTTTCCGATTCCGAATTCTTTTCCGAATGAGAATTGTTTTCTAATAGCTGTTTTTCCGGTAACGAAGTATTTTTCCTATGGCGATATTTTTTTCAGATAGCTAATTTATTGCGAAGGATATCTTTTCTTATAACAATTTTTCCAATGTGAAACGTTTTTCAGGTGTCGGTTTTTCCTTCGGTTACCGTTTTTTTTGCGGCTAATTTTTTTTCATGGCCCGATTTTTTCCGGTGATTAATAGTTTTTCCGGTGAGTAATATTTTTTTCCGATGGCTAAGTTTTTTCCGATGGCTAAGTTTTTTCCGATTGCGAATATTATTTTCCAATGACTTTTTTTTGCGACGAATTTCTTTTTCTCCGGACGACTTTTTTCATCAGGGATTACTTTTTTCCATTGCGGCGATTTTTTTAAAGATTTCCTACGGCTACTTTTTTTCGGCGGCTAAATGTGTCTTTCGGCGGCTAAATATTTTTTTCAACGACTAATGTTTTTCGGCGGATAAATATTTTTTTCGGCGGGTAAATATTTTTTCGGCGTCAAGTTTTTTGGGGTATATACTTTTTTGGCCTACTTTTTTTTCGGTGTCTAAGTATTTTTTCGGCGGCTAAGCATTTATTTCGGCGACTAAGCGTTTATTTCGGCGGCTAACTATTTTTTTCGGCGGCTAAGTATTTTTTTCGGCGGATAAATATTTTTTTCGGCGGCTAAATATATTTTTCGGCGGCTAAATATTTTTTTCGGTGACTAAATATTTTTTTCAGCGATTAAATACTTTTTCCGGCTTCTAAATATTTTTTTCTTCGACTAAATATTTTTTTTCGTTGGCTAATTCTTTTTAGGCTGTTAAATATTTTTCGGCGGCTAGTTTTATTCGGTGTCTACTTTTCTTCGGCGATTAAATATCGTTTTCGACGGCTACATTTTTTTCAGTGGCTAAATTCTTTTTATCCGGTTAAATATTTTTTCGGCGGCTACTTTTATTAGTTGTCTTCTTTTTTTTCGGTCTACTTTATTTTCGCTGGCTAAGCAATTTTTCGACGGCTAAATATATTTTTCGGCGGCTAAATAATTTTTTCGGCGGCTAAATAATTTTTTCGGCGGCTAAGTATTTTTTTTGGCGGCTAAGCATTTTTTTCGGTGGCTAAGCATTTTTTTCGGCGGCTAAGTATTTTTTTCGGCGGCTAAGTATTTTTTCGGCGTTTAAGGTTTTTTTTCGGCGGCTAAGCATTTATTTCGGTGGCTGAGTATTTTTTCGGCGGCTAAGTATTTTTTTCGGGCTAAATATATTTATCGGCGGCTAAATATTTTTTTCGGCGACTAAATATATTTTTCGTATATTGTTTTTGGCGGCTAAAAAGTTTTTTCGGCGGCTAAATGTCTTCTTTCCGCAGCGAAATATTTTTTTGCGGCGAATAAATATATTTTCCGGCGGCTAAATGTTTTGTTTGGCTGCTAAATATTTTTATTCGGTGTCTAGATTCCTTTTAGGCGGTTAAATATTTTTCGGCGGTTACTATTATTCGGTGTCAACTTTTTTTTCGGCGACTATATTTTTTTTCGGCGGATAAAAATATTTTTCGGCTGCTAAATATTATTTTCGGCGGCTAAATAATTCTTTTCGACTGCTAAATTCTTTTTCGTCGACAAAATATTTTTTCTCCGTCGGATTCTTTTTTCCGAGTCGCATTTTTTTCTGACTCGAATATTTTTACAAATTTCCGATTTTGCTCTTGTAATCGCAATGAAATTTAAAAAAGTTTAAAGGAAAATAATTAAGTAAACGGAAGCAAAACCCGCCCAGAGGCCGAGCGGCACCACAGTGGGCGAGGGCTGCCCCAAACAATACAAAGAAGCGGATTAAACCACTGCAGCAGAACCGACAGAATGAAAAAGTACCTTGTACTCTGAGCGGGGGGAACTTCACAGTGTTCGCGCAAGGTAGTTTTTTCACCCTGGCCTCTTAAGGCGGACTCTTTCTAATCCCCTTAGGCGGAGGTTTTCGCCCGACATCTGAGGGTGATTGTACTGGAGTAATCGCCCGTGGGCGAACGGTTCTGCTGCAGGGATCGAACCCGCTTCCTCAGTATTGGGGGGGAAGTCACCTTCCCAACTGTGCTACCGAGACGACATAGAAAAGTAGGAAATAAGTTAAAGCCTTTCGGAGGGGAGTGGAGGGAAGAGAGGGGAGGCACAGTGGAGAGGGTAGGTAGGTTCCCCCTGGAATAGGCGGAAGAGGGGAAATGAAAGGCGCGCACCCAGGGGGCGGGGGAGGGGGGTTGGTTTGATAGACGATTTTATGAATCATTGTATGTTTCTTTTCACGGTTTTTTGTGCTTAAATAATTCACCACATTAAACCTTCGCTCATTTAGATCACATGCAACTTCCTGACCCGAAAATACCATTGCACTCTGTCGAACTGTTTTGAGTTCCTTGGGAGATAGAAATGGTATTTCGATAAGTTGTTTCGTAAGTTTGTTGTCTTCACGAAACCTGTTTACGGTGTTGCACGATTTACTATTCTCTCTGAAATGCCTTTCAGGCTACGTTTATTTGACCATCCTTCTCGAATTTCGACCGGCCAATATTATTTCTGGTTCAAGAAAAGAAGATTGCTTGTCTAATTTGAGCCCTTCTTGTACGTGAATAGGCGACGTCCTCCCTTTCACCGATTTGCCGGAGTTCGAGTTAGAATCCTCGAAATTGAGGCGAGAAATAGCGGCTACAGAAAGGAAATAACGTTTTGTGTTGAAGTGATGGCAGAAGGATACGGTTTCAAAGGCATTCCTTATGTAAGTTATGTACAAAACAGTATTGAAAGATATGCATTTCTACAATTTCCATTTAACCGGTGGATTAGTTTAAATGTTCATGTAAGGTGGAAGTTCTAATTGATGGATTTAATTAAATATTAATATTTAATTTAATCCTAATTCATCAAGCAGTTCAAGAAATTAAAATACCACTAACACTTTGATAAAGAATGTCTACAAGTTGAAAACTTACAAAATAACCCTTTTGCAGAATGAAGATAACAAATTCTGACTTGGATGGCTGCTATGAAGCTGATATTGGGATTATCTGAAACATCGATCGGAGAAGGGAGGCTTGATAATTCTGTTTTGGATTTGGTGAAGGTAATGTAACGTCAATTACTGCATAAGTTAATAAAATCTAACTATATATATTAATTTTACGTTGACGTCTTTAGACATTTATTTACAATTTATATCGGCGTATTTCTCGAGAACCGTTCGTCGTAAAGATATGCGGTAAACGGCGTTTTGTTTCTACTGGTTATGAGGTCCCTGGAAAAATATTTTCGTTTGCTAAAGTGTCCCGGGTTCGAGTCCAGGAGACAATTATATTTTCCCATAAGTTTACACGGGATTTTCGATTTTTCAGAGTGCAAGGTTTTCTTCCTTCATTCGATAAAATACGTAAAAATGGTCTGATTTTCTTTATACTATCATATTATTGGGATGTTTACACGTTACACGGTCGATATTTTCAGAAATACGAATTCTTTTTCGAAATTTTGCGGATTTTTCGTACTCATTCCGGGCGTTGCCAAGGAGACTCTCATTGTTGCCTCCGATTCATTTAATGTCTATTAAACTTTCTAATAGACGAAAGAAAAGTTATTCGCGTCGAACTGTTGTTTGAGCATCGAAATTAATGAATCATAGCCACGTAAATACGAATAATTCGTCTGTCGACTGCGTATGGGGCAGTATGGGAAGCGTTTGTAGCTGTGTGAATAACGTGTAACAAACAAGTTCCCAGCGAATTGTTTTATTTTAAATTGTGCAATTTGTTTTTATTTTGTTTAAATTGATTCTATAAAGAATTGTTTCATTTTAAATTGTGCAGTTAATTTGATTTTTATTTTGTTTCAATTGATACTATAACGTTTTAAAATGGTTACGTTGACGACTGTCAGCATTTATGTACAATTTGTTGTTAACATCTGTAGATGTACTAGAAACTTGAAATTTGGTAGGATTATAGGTTTTACGCTTACTCTTTAAATTAAGGTGAGATAGAATGCATTTTTATTTTAATACTTTGCATTTCATTTATTAATTATTCAATAAAAATTATTTCACTAAACCTTCAGTTTATGTAAATTGCATTGAGGATCGGAGATCCGGGGCTGCCCTACTAGTGTGCATTCATTTTGGGTTACATGTAGATAAAAAATATCCTCCCTTATTTATTCCTAATCAGGTTAAATTGTTCATTTAACCATTGTTAGTCATATTGTAAAAGTTGGCCAAATATTTCTTCTGCAATCACTTTATATGCTAATAGGTAATAGTTTCTCAATGAAACCCTAAAAAACTCTTTCTTATAAATTTCATTACAGCCTTTTTCATGTTCTTTTAAATTAATTTCATTACCATTGCTCTACATATCATTTACGTAATAATCCATAAGCTGGAATAACTGGAGTCGAAATAGAAAGTTAATAGCAAATATTTCTATTTTCTCATATGCGAAGTATATTGAGCAAGTATTGCAATCGCGAAAAAATTCGGTCTCGAAATTTTGATGGAAATATATGGTTTAGGTGTACCCAAGTCCGACTTTTGCAATTCCATCTGTCTGTCTGTTCGTGGCCCTAAAGCCTAAACGGTATAGCAAAAATAAATGAAATCTCGTACTTAGGCATTTTATCATACAGAATAGAAGTTGTGAAGAAATGGTTAAAATTTCAGAATAATTAACGGCCGTTTATTTATTCAAGGCAATTTTAACAACAATTTTATTTTCTCAAAAACGGCTACAACAATTTTTATCAAATTTCATAGTTAAGTTCACGTATGCAATAATACTACATAGTTCAAATTTCTCAAAAAATGAATGAAAATTGAACTTAATTCTTATAAAACTTCAATAACAATTGGATTTTCTAAAAAATGACTTACAAATTTCGAGTAGTTATTTAAGTTAATGTTTTTAATTATTGTACATAGTTCATATTTTTCAAAAGATAACTAAATGATGGATTAGTATATGAGAATGCTTGTACAATGTATATTCTACTGATCTTTTATTGAAAACCTCTGATCAAAGCGAAATTATTACGTAAATGATATGTAAAGAACATTGCTGAAAAGAAGATGATTTTACTTTTGAATTTTTTAAAAATTCTTACTTGTTAATTTTTCTCATAACAACTGTCCTTTTCTGTAGTTAGATAATTACAAAAGCTCTCTCTACTGACCCTTTCTAATTCATGTGAAATTATATACCGTATTTTCTGGCCTAAAAGATGCAACCCGATTTTAAAGCAGAAATTCCAGAAAAAATTACACATGGATTTTACCTTACCAAATTGACAAGAACAAAAACAGTTTCTCTACATTAAAATAATCAACTTTATTCATAGTATAAAAGCCAACTAAATTGTCATCATTGCTGCTACAATCATCATCACTAGCACTTTTGTATGAATCTTTAATAGCTTTGTTCAGCTGATCATCTTCAGGTGCATGTTAAGGAACATTTATAGTTGGCAAAATTCCTAATTCTGATACACAATTCAATCACAAAGTGATAGTCTTATTTTGTTTGTTTAATAAATTACCTTGTATGGCTTAAGAAATCTTTCTTTTCATCGGTCAAAGCACTCTACAGAAATTTATCATCTATTATTAATCTCAGATATTTAGTATAATCTACTTGAGCTATGGATTCACAATTACACCATGAGTTAAAAGTATTAATTCGACGTAAGCGCAATCATGTTTGTAAAGTTTAATAGGAAGAAGTGTTTAGGATTTCTCATGCATGCAGTTTGTCGTCTTTATGTTAACTATTAGATAATGATCATGAGACCAGTTCTGAATACTATTGAAATCTTGTTGGCAATAATCTATGGCTTTGTTAATATTTTCATGAACACTTACTAAAATGATATCAGCATATAAATAAATCTCTGAATTTGTTACAACTTCAAATATACTATTTACATAAACAGTATTGGTCCCAAAATTGAGCCTTGAGGCACGACAAGTTTAACATCTCTTAGTTTGCTAAAATAATTGTCTATTTTTAGTAATTTTTCTATTATTTAAATAATCCTTAAACCAATCTAACATTATGCCCCTGATCCCAATTTCCTGCAGTTTTTTAATTAAAACAGAATGTGAAATGGTATCAAATGCCTTACTATAATCAACAAACACTAGGATGATATGATTATTTTTGTGTAAATTAGCGGATGATATTATTTTTGTCTAAATTAGCATTGAGCTTCTCAGATAAGGCTTCTAATAAAAGTTTAGTGCTTTTGTTAGGCTGAAAACCATACTGGTTTCTGTGTATAATGTTATGTTTGCTTAGGTAATTTAGCAATTTATTAGCAACTAATTTTTCCATAATTTTATCAATACAAGGCAAAATTGCTATGGACCTGTAATTCGTGAGATCATTATGCATTCCTCCTTTGTATATTGGACGTACAAGTGCTGTTTTTAAATCTACAGGTATAACTCCTCCTAAAATACTGTTATTGATTAATTTTCTCATGAGAAGTGTGATGTCTTTATTCACAATAAGATCTAATTTTGTCAACTCCTGGTGACTTTTTGTAATTTAGGGATTTAATAACAATTGATTTCTTTAACTGTCACTTCCGTGAAGAAAAGAGTATTTCCTATTGTATGGGGAAGATGGTTACATATTTTAATAGTACAATTGTTTTTCATGTTTTGTATTGACTCGGTAAATTGTACTGCCAGATTTCTTGTTCAATGTATTTACTCCCCATGTATTTCCCTATAATTGTTCCTATACTCTCTTTTCTTTTACATCATAATAAAATGTTTAGTTCTTTCCATGTCTCCTTAATATTACCTTTCAGTGAATCAAATTTTGTATAATCTTTTTTTGCTTTCCTAATTAGATTCACAGATTTCTTTGCTTCTTATAGTTTAAATGTTGCATTAGAGGGATTGTTTTTCCATAATTGATATAACCTCTCTTTTTTGTATTTCCTTCATAACATTGTTGTTCATCCACCTTTTTTTCAATACAAATTTGCATTTAGTCTTCTCTGCATTATCGTAGACACTATTCATTCTTAGGTTTAAGTTTTCATACAAGTTAACATTATCTATATCATGCAGGTCCTGTTATTTAGTGGAGTTAATGCGTCTTTTTACTTCCTTTTCATCAAGATAACTGGAGTGAATAGGAGGTTGCTCTACACCATCTCTATAAATAAATCCTGTTAAGTAATGGTCAGATATTTTCGTCTGAAATATAAATGATGAAATATCTTTTATAGGGCCTCTATAGGCAATATGGTCAATACAGAACCTTACCATTCTATTTAATCTAAATTATTCTCTTGTATATGTCTTTATTAATTGAATGAAACCTTGTGGTGATAGAAAATTTTGGTATCTCAATGAATGTATGTCAGATTTATCTTTTATGTTTATATCTCCTGCTTTGACTACTATTTTATTTTTACAATCAGTTAAGGCTAGACTTAATTCCTCAAGAAATTCATTTTTATTTAATGATGGGGGTCTATATATACCAATTAGCAAAATTTGCATGCTCTTAATATTGATTTCGCAAGGTATTACTTCAGCAGAGTTCATTGTAATTACTTTTTGATTAAAATATGTCATCCTTAATGTAAAGGATTTGGCTACCACCCCTCTTATTTTGCCTTAAGTTATACACCATATTATATAAATCTATATTATTAGAATTCACATTTACCTCAGTAAGCAATACAAACAAATATTGAGAGCAATATGATAGTTCTTGAATAATGTATAAAATTTCATCCCAACTGTTTGATAGACTTCTAACATTCAGATGATAGAACAGAAGATTTGCAAATGGTACATTTTGTATAAGGCTGTTTAAAGAGCTTGTCTTGTTTCTTAATTTAACGATAATTTTTTTGCTTTTCTCCTGGTCCTTTTGATTAATCACAAATTGACAATGTCAAAAGGATCAAAATTTTTACAACCTAGATCATTCACAAGTTTCTTGATGTGATCCCAAGGTTATCACCTTTTTCAATCAGACCAACTATTACTATGTTAGAACCTAAATCTTTTTACTCCATGATATTAACTTTAGTGGTGAGACCTTCAATTACTCTGTCCTTGTTTGCATTTTCCCTATGGAGATCGACCACCTCCTGCTTTACTTCTTTAATAATATTTTGATTTACGCATAGCGTCTCCCTTACTTCATCATACCCAGTCACAAAGGAAAGATAAAATTTTCTTTGTGTGTGTATTAAAGTCTTTTTTGATACCTTTCAATTCATGCATAATTAGGTTTAAATTTCTTTCAATGTTACACCAGCCTTTGAATCTTCTCCGTTGTATCCATTATCAGCTGGCCTCGCTGTATTTCTGCAGCTTAAGCATCTCCATTCATCCTTTGCTTTAGTCGACTCGGATTTCCAGGTTGAATTCCATTTTAAATAAAAGTAATAATTCTCCTGTTGATATTTCAACAGGCATTATACTAATTATGTATAATGCACATGTATGATGGCATGGAATCCACACAGGAAAAATAAAAGTACAAATCATCAGTAGTGATTGTCTAGAAGTAATAACGAAATAGGGAATTCTTTGTTTCAGAGACATACTCTGCATAAATCCTAATTGACTGCTCTCAAACTGTGGATATCCATTCCGATGCTACAGGAATGATGGATAATGCTGCTCTGAGACACCAGAATTTGCAGTCAGTGTTCAACTCATCTCTGCACCTGCATAAAGAAGAAATTGGATGTTTGACTAAAAATATGTACATATTAACATAAATGTCAATCTGTATAGAATCTTGTGATTAAATCTTATTTAAAAATTGTAATTGCTTTACTAAGTAGCATTGCCTAGGTTACAGGTACAGTTACTCCAAAGAACACTAATAGAGAACTGCATTATCAGATAGGACATGAAAGCACCTTCCAGAGAATGTGGCTGTGATAGATCATGATGAAGCCTTTGTTAGAGATTGATGTGTCAATGACAGTAAGAAACCTGAAATATGAAAGCACTTTCCAGAGAACGTGGCTGTGATAGATCATGAGGAAGCTTTTGCTAGAGATTGAAATATGGTAGGTAGTCGGGGTATCCTAGTAATACCTAGATGTCTTATATTATGACAGTAAGTCAGTCGGGGGTATCCTAATAATACCTAGGTGTCTTATATTAAGACACTAAGTCAGTCAGAGTATCCTAGTAATATCTAGGTGTCTTCTATTAAGACATTAAGTCAGAGTATCCTAGTTATACGTAGGTGTCTTATATTAAGACACTAAGTCAGTCAGAGTATCCTAGTAATATGTAGGTGTCTTATATTAGGACACTAAGTCAGTAAGAGGCTTATATTAAAAAACTAAGTCAGTCAGAGTATCCTAGTAATACCTAGGTGTCATATAAAAACATTAAGTCAGTCAGAGTATCCTAGTCATACCTAGGTATCTTATATTACGACACTAAGTCAGTCAGTGTCTTATATTAAGATACTAAGTCAGTCAGTTACTTATATTAAGATACTAAGTAATATGTAGGTGTCTTATATTAAGACAGTCAGAGTATCCTAGTAATACCTAGGTGTCTTATATTAAGACATTAAGTCAGAGCATCCTAGCAATACCTAGGTGGCTTATATTAAGACACTAAGTCAGTCAGAGTCTTATATTAAGACACTAAGTCAGTCAGAGTATCGTAGTAATATCTAGGGGTCGTATATGAAGACATTAAGTCAGTCAGAGTATACTAGTAATACCTAGGTGTCTCATATTAAGACACTAAGTCAGTCAGAGTATCCTAGTCACACCTATGTGAGTTATATTAACACACGAAAAAGCGTGCAAACAAATACAAAATGCTTGGAAAAATCTGCTATCTAACCGCTACATAGATCAATGCTGACCAACAAACGAAAAACGCGTAACTGAGAATCGTCCAGCGTCAAATTTCTTTGCCAGAAATGACTATGTGGTCGTATTTATAAATGACACGAGAATAGCATTCTAATATAGAAAAGAGAACTATACGATACGAGATGCCGTGCAGTGATATTCTCACCGACATTTACGGAGGAATTTGTTGCTCACACGCAGACGCATAGCCAGGATTTTCTCTTGGGGCGGCTCAACTATATGATTATTCCACCAAACATTTATTGAACATGTTACGTTGTCAATTGTGATACAAACGTACCGACTCTCGGGATATAGCGGAGAAAAGAGGGTTGGTACTCGCTCTAGAAAAAAGAAATGCGATTGAGCTTTTCAATTTCAAGCGACGGAAAAGTTAATGACAAATCAAACAACTGGAACCCAGTTAACAATCAAAAAGAACTGTTTCTTCCACCTCTGCAGAGTATACCTCGGTCTTTGGTTTTTTACGAAAAAGTGTAACAAGATGCGCACATTTTTTCGTTTTTCTTCCATTTCTGTTATGGGTGAAAAAACAAAGTTTTTTTAAAAATAGCAATAACAGAGATCTGATGTATAACAGTTAAACTGTATACGATTTCGAAGAATCCAAATGAAAGTAATACAATTACATTAATGAAAAAGTTCGCACTAAGCCGCAATGGGATATGGAGAACACAAAACTAGGTTGGCTTACAGCTTTTCGTTAATGTATCTCTAACTAATAACATCGAGAATAGGAAACATATGCACATCGTGAAATAATTGGCCTCACTTACTAAATGCCGCCAATTGGAACTTCAGGACACTCCGAATACTAGGATGAAAAAATATGCTGAGTACCAAGGCATTTAATTAATACACACTCCCGAGTTTAAGGTTCTTATGGAAGAACCTGTAGAGGTGGGGGGGGGGGGGGAAGCCCGTCAGCCCCCTCCCCCGCACATGGGTGCGCGCCTTTCATTTCCCCTCTTCCGCCTATTCCAGGGGGAACCTACCTACCCCTCTCTTCCCTCTCCAATGTGCCTCCCCTCCACTCCCCTCCGAAAGGCTTCAACTTATTTCCTACTTTTCTATGTCGTCTCGGTAGCACAGTTGGGAAGGTGACTTCCTCCCAATACTGAGGAAGCGGGTTCGATCCCTGCAGCAGAACCGTTCGCCCACGGGCGATTACTCCAGTACAATCACCCTCAGATGTCTGGCGGAAACCTCCGCCTAAGGGGATTAGAAAGAGTCCGCCTTAAAGAGGCCAGGGTGAAAAAACTACCTTGCGCGAACACTGTGAAGTTCCCCCCGCTCAGAGTACAAGGTACTTTTTCATTCTGTCGGTTCTGCTGCAGTGGTTTAATCCGCTTCTTTGTATTGTTTGGGGCAGCCCTCGCCCACTGTGGTGCCGCTCGGCCTCTGGGCGGGTTTTGCTTCCGTTTACTTAATTAGTTATTTTCCTTTAAACTTTTTTAATTTCATTGCGGTTACAAGAGCAAAATCGGAAATTTGTAAATATATTACCGCATAAAAAATAATCGAGTCAGAAAAGAATGCGACGGAGAAAAAATATTTTTTTGACGAAAAAGAATTTAGCAGCCGAAAAAAATTATTTAACCGCCGAAAAAAATATTTGGCCGCCTAAAAAGAATTTAGCCGCCGAAAAACGTATTAAGCGGCCGAAAAATATATTTATCCGCCGAAAGCAAAGTAGACCCCGAATAAAAGTAGCCGCCGAAAAATATTTTACCGCCTAAAAGGAATCTAGCCACCGAAAATAATGTAGCCGTAGAAAAAAATATTTAGTCGCCGCAAGAAAATATTTCGCCGCCTAAAAAAAATTAGCCGTCGAAAAGAAAATGTAGCCGCCGAAAAAAATATTTAGCTTCCGTTTACTTAATTAGATACTTGACTTCAGTTTTTAAAATTTTATTGCGGTTACACGAAGGCAATCGGAAAACTGTAAAAATATTGCCGCCGAAAAAGAAATCGTCGCAGAAAAAATATATTTTGCGGCCGAAAAAAAAACTCGGCGCAGAAAAAAAATATTAACCTCCGAAAAAAAAAATATTTAGCTGCTGAAATAAAAACTCGCCACAGAAAAAAATATTTATCCGGTGAAAAAAGACGTCAGAGAAATAAATTTAGCCTCCGAAAAATAAACTCGCCGCAAACAAAATATTTTGCCGCCGCAAAAATAATATCTTGCCGCCGAAAAAACTTTCTACTCTTTTGTACCATTTAAACATTAGATCTTTAAGGAAACATTGGACAGAAGTTTTGTTAAATATTAATGTTATTATGAATAAATTAGGAATAATTGTATTAATGGAGGTAAATATAACACAATTTGAATAACAATTATATAAAATACCAAGGTTTAATACGTTTTTTAAGTTAAGAGAAGGTCACAGGGATGATGGTATTATAATTTATGTAAATGATGAAATAAAATGCAAGGATGTGTTAATTAACACAACCTATTTTGTGTCAAAATGTTTAAATGTCACAATAGATAATAGTGATATAATTATTTTGTGTGTATAAAGAACACCAAAACATAGTAAGATATTATTTATGCATGAATTAAGTATTGTGTTAGGAAAGTTCTGTAACAAAGAAATGATTATGGTGGGTGATGTAAATATAAATGTGAAAGACAAGGACGAAATACAGTCTTAAATATCAGGATGCCTTGGCTGCACGAGGGTTTAGTCAAGTAATACATGACTATACAAGGGAGTGTGTCTGTGATGGAAGATTGGATAAATCTTGTATAGATCATATTTATTATAAAGACAAATTATTTAATACTGTGGGTATAATTATAAAATCTAACATCTCAGATCATTATGAAATAGCAGTAGATCTATCAAACTTGAAAAGAAAAAATAAAGCTAAAGGGATATACAGAAGAGTTATTCTTGTATAAATAAGGGAAAAATTAATAACCTGATAAAAAATAAGAATTGGGAAACTGTACTGGAGATTGAAAATCCAAGTGTGCAATATGACTGAAACAATAGAAGGGGACTTATGTGCATCTTACAAGCAGTGCACAAAAGTTAAACCTAGGAAATTAATTCAAGCTAAGAAAGAATGGATGTCAGAAAGTTCTGTAAACCAGGGCGATATCAATCAGACGGAGTGAAAACGATCATCTATGCACTTGCTTACCTGCATGGTTCTGCCACCTAGAGACCACTTGGAAACTACGTCTAATATCATTTTCCAGATGTGATGTAAGACTACAGACCAGATGTAATGTAGTTAATATCCTAGTTTTGTCAGAGTAAGTCATCGTGAATTGAGATACACGTTGTCTGGTTTTGCTAAATATTAGAAGTATTGTTTACGTTCTATTGGCGGGACTACTGATTTCATCAGAGACCCCTTGTAACATCGCTACATTAAAGTAAGTTTTATTTGCGAACTCCAACCTAATTTTCAGATTAATACTTCACGTTTTGAATTTTTTACAGATTTTAAAAGATTTTTTTGCTTATTCAGAGATGATACTGATCATGCCACGAAAATACCTAAGGCAGCTAGGACCAAACATGAGACATAAATACAGTGAGGTAAATTTGCGGAAAGCTGTGGAAGAGGTTAAGAAAGGAGTTATTACAATAAGAAAAGCATCTGAGAAGTATGGTGTGCCTTTCACATCTACTTGTGATAATGTAAAAGGCAAGTATAGCAAGAGCATGGGGGACAAACAGCTCTCACCAAAGCAGAAGAGGAGAGACAGGTGGAGAGATTAATTTTGTGTTCCAAGTGGCATGTTCCTCTTACAGCAACTGACATTAGAGAAGTTGTCTGTGCATATTTGAAGCATTCAGGTAAGACTGAAGGTTGTTTTCCCCTCGGCCCATTCTGGATCTCGGTGGTCCTGGATGCAGATATAAACTTTCCTGACGAATTTCAAGCAATTATTGAAAATGGTGAATACCCCCCCAACATACATACAATAAGTAATTTACGCGTAGATTTTAGCGCTGCAGTGACGAAAATGATAACTCGCAGAACCTAGCGATCTATACATAAATGCGAGCACCGCCGCAAAAGATTTAAAATTGTATTAATATTGATTTTTAATAATTAATATTAAATAAATAAACAAAGAAACAGCGAACCTTGCAATTTCGCGAACTGATCACTACTAAGTACATGTTATAATCAGTTTGTTTAGCGCAAAGACTGTCCGGAACATATCCTTTGCTCTAAACAAGGCATGACTGTACTTGGTCCCATTCTCTTCATTATATATGTAAATTAAATGTTTTATGTGGTAAAACATTATAAAATACTTTTATATGCAGATGATACAGTTTTAATAGCCCCTCATAAGAATGTTATTGAAGCTAAAAAACACATGCAAACTGATCTAAATAATATATTGATGTGGATGCATGATCATAAGTTAAAGAAAAGAAAACAAAGTTAATGTATTTTATGAACAAAACTTGTGATCGTGTAAATATCAATATAGTTATTCATAACCATGATTGTATGTATAAAAAATTGACAGCCTGTGCTTGTAAAACTTTGGATCAGGTAAATGAATATATACGTATTTAGGTACAGTTATTGATGAAAATTTTAGATTTAATTCACATATTAAAAATCTGAATTCTAAGTTACAGAATGTTTCTTATCTATTTCATCATGTTAAATATATTGTTCCAATTCATGTGATGAGAATTATGTATTTTTCTCTCGTTGAGAATCTGTTGAGGTATTGCGTATCTGTATGGGGTTCTGCTGGGAAAATGTGTATCCAGTTATTAAAATCAAGTCGAGCTAGGCTTATAGAAAAAATAATACTTTACAGGAATAATAGTAAAAATGGGGCATTTAATGATGAGCCATTTCAAACAATAAATGTACTGCCAATTGATGATAATCTATTTAAGTATGTAATAATCATTGATAATTATTTCACTAACAAAAACAAGAAAAGGAAAACATATGAAACAAGCATAACCCTATGAAATATGGTGATATATGAAATACCAAAATATTATACAAAGAAAGGTAAAGCCCAGATATAGGTATTAGAAACTACTTTTATTAATGAATTACCACGCAAAATTAGACAACTAAGGACAATGAATGAGGTAAAGTCCAAAGTAAAAACATGGTTATTAGACAAGTATATTTTATAATATACCTAATAGAACAAAATATATTCGTATTATATTATACAACACACTGTATGGAATAGTAATGGATTCGTTCTGATTTTGTGAAAATTTTATTTTTTGATGTTAAGACTAAAAGATTTTTAAGAAATTAAAATGACAATAAATTAAGATAGATGTCAACGTAAATGTTAAAATCAATTTAAAATCATTATTGCAGAACTATTTAACAACATGCTAAAGGAAATCAAAATGGTAATAACAATATCAGAGGTGAATTTTAGAGTTAAAGATTGTTCAAGCTAGGTGTTTGATTGTTGTTTTACATTCCAATTCCTATTGCTTCTGCATGAATAAATAGATCGAAAAGAAACATTGGAACATTAGTTGACACCTTGCAAGATGTAACCATCACACATGAGATTCAACCTGATAAATACAACATGTAAAGTGGGAAGCTCATTCATTCTACTATGTAACAAAAATTGATGCCACTCACACCTAGTATCCTTTGGTATCACAAAAGATGTCAGGTCCAGCAATTTAGCAGTTTGGTAGATCATGTTCACAATGGCCTGGTATATATTTCTTGGAACCATGCTTCTGAAACAACAAAAGAAACAAATCAAAAATTTAGTACAACACAATGTCATGCTGAAATTAGGGCAAACATAACAATACCTTGCCCCTTCTTACCTCCTCTCTACTATGTTCAGACATAGTTCATTGACAATATCAGTTGGATATACAATTTCCATGAATATAACCATCAAAATAAAACGGTCATAAATTCTAACAATATGAGATTTCGAATTTGACTGCTGCACATTCCAGGTCTCAATATTATGATTATTAAACAGATTGTAAATATAATTCAAATGTTTTATGCCCTCACCTACCAGCTGAACCATGCCCCCTTAAGAATGCACCCAACAGTTATGAAACCATTGCATTAAGGCACTTACAATTAGTGGTATTCTTACATCCCTCATGTTAAATCATTGCATAATTTTACAGAATTAAATTTCTAAAAACGCATGTTGCCCTTTAATTTGAAAATTTTTAAAGAAGAAATTAAGTAAAATTATTTTTTATACATCTTTAATAACATTGTTACTAAGTTGGTCAGTTAAACTACAATTTTTAGTTCCAAAACACTTGGTTATTTATTGATTACGAAAATTGATATCAAAATAAATACATAATTAATATTTATGATTCAAAGATAAATGTGTTACAATTTAAAAAGTGCTCAAGACTACGAATATTTCACTTTTTACGCAGTAGAAAAAATGTGTGATTAAAAAGTTGGGGAAAATCTGACTCAGTAAAGAGATGTGGTGTTGCATCAATTTGAAATAATTGCCACTCTAAATTAATACTAACAAAAGCTTATTCTATGACCCCATTGATATTCATCTTAGGCTATTATGTCTCTATGTAATCAATTCTTATTTTTTAAATTACAAAACTTCCAGGAACAAAATTTGCTACTATAAAAATGTATTTATGGCGACAATAATTCAGTAACACAGTGAACATGTCATACTGTCATCACTGTAGCAAGAAGTTGTAGTTAAGAACACTGCCCCAGACTTTGACAGTTATAAGAATAATTATTGCATTAGTCAAATATGTAGAATAAATATTACATTTATTATTGCATGTACAAGAATTTAAATTCAAGAAGACTATTGGAACAGAAATGTTGTGGGTCAATGTCGATCGCAGTACCGTAACTCGCAAGAAAATGAACTACGTAGCACGTGAATCATAGACGTTCTTTACACATAGCAGTTTTCAAATGGCTGAATTATCAAACAATTGCTTAGCTTCGTCACCATGACTGGAACCATATCTCCCTCCCCATCCCAGAGATACGGTGCCCAAAGCAGAGCAAACATAATACGGGTTGATAGTTGAGCAACAGTCAGGAAGTATGGAGATTGCGTCATCGCCACAGGGACGTCACCTATACTAAACTTTAGCCGGTTCCATCTTAAAAGGGTGATATGCTTATATTGCGACATTTGAAAATTGTTCCTTAGGAATAATTTAGGAATATTGACATAGTTCGTCACTCTCCCACTTGACAAATTGGTGCTGTGATCGATGTTGACCCAGAACAGTTCTAAGTCGACTATTTTATCAAACATTTATAATGAAGCATTGGCCATCCCTTGCTTGAGATAAACTACAAGATAAAATACTGAACTACTTTTCATTTGTCTAACTAATAATGAGAATTATGAAATGCTAGAAAATTCAATCACTTTTCCCCAAGAATGAGCATGGATACGATTAAGAAGTTAGCTGCCAGAAAGCCTTCTTACCAAAGGAGACATTCACATGAATGTGAAACATCAGATAAATTTTAGAGCAAAGAAAATTCTTAAAGTAAGGAAATTGAGTTATTCCATCTCAGTGACACAAAATAAATACTTGTATCAGCAATATTATATCACTAAATCCCAATTCTGCTCTCTTTATCTAACCTCTTCTAAGGTAATATTACTAGTAAGGAGGGAAACTTGGGAAAATGAGGGAATAGGAAAACTTCTATGTAAAAAGTGGTAATGTTTGGGGGATAATTAAGTCCAACTGCAACTGTGATAAGTGAGATTTGTCTTCACTTAGCTTTGCTTTTAACAATGAAATATGAGGATTGATATAATATTTGAAGAAATACATTTATGTGGAAGTTACGTTTTAATTGGAAACACGTAGGTTTTTTGTTGCCTAATAATTATCTGTCATACAAAAAAATGTAGCATGCTCCAACTTCAGCCACAAAAGATAAGAGAAATGTCTGTTAGGAAGATTTTTGCCTAAAATATTGTAATGTGGAGTAAGCTGTATGGATTATAGTTAACTCTGTAGCCATGTACAAGGATTCCTCTATACAGCAGTAAACTGCAATAACTGTAATTGTTTACAAGCGATGCCATCCCTACTATGAAATACTGTTTACCCAATTAACATTCAATATAGAGTCTACTTCAGTTTCATTACCATAGCTGAGAAAACTCATCCAGCAGTGGGATACTATTCTCTGGGGTGCAACAAATGCTCCTCTTAAGACGAACATGGACCTCACCACTGCGTCACAGCACACTAGAAATGTTCAAATAGTAGTATTGGACGTTATTATAACATTCTTACTAGCCAAAATTCCAATAACAATTTAACGAATAGTTAAACAATATTTGTGTAGAGTCTCGTGAAATGTATCCGAGTCAATACAATCTAAAAATATTTAAACTACTATCGAAATACCTGTAAAATTAATATTCGTAACGGAGAACGCCTTAACCTAATCACGAACGTCCATGCTCGTCTCGGACATCCTCGGCCGTCTCGGTTAAAACTGATTAGTTCCTTCCACTAACTATAAGAGGGCGCTAGTTTCCCTCTAGGATGTAGTGGCGCGAACACAGAGAACCGATATTTCGACAGGAAAATATCAAATAGCTCGTAGGTCAACGTTATTCTTATCAACTGCAGTCAGCATCGCGGTTTTCGACGTTACGTGCGGTTAAACTTACCTAAGCATAGATAAATGAATCGCCTCTGAAGGAATCGCTTGAGGCATAACGCGAGATTAATGAAATACTGAATCGGTTAATATGAAACGCGAAAAATAATCGGAAATAGGCATTTAAATAGGTATCGGTCGCACTTCCTCGTTCTAGGAGGATGTGGAGGTTTAAGTATGAAGGAAACGGTTTAGTGAAGACAACAAGAGGAGGAAAGTCACAGCGGGAGTGCATGACGTAAAGGTTACGGTAGGAGTGGGTAAGGTTTAGGGATCTCCGAGGGTTGTATGCGAAACCCGAGGGAAGAAAGACACGTCAGCTATGCCGAGTAAAGAGAAAGATGCGAATTATGTATTCGTCAAATGGAATGTCTGGGCGGAATTGGGGGTGATGCAGGTTTGCTTTGGAACCCCTTCTCCTCTACAATTCAGCAAACCCCAGAGCACTATAAGGAATTGTAAAGTCAAGGCAACCTGTAATTTGGCGGTCAAGCACAAAATCCTTGGTTTACGGAATCGATTTTTTCTGACTGGTTTTGTGAATATTTTTGCCCTTCAGTCAGTAAATAGCTAAAAGAAAATAGGTTTTCCGGCGTTAGAATACTAGAGTGTGTTTACGCCGGTTTGGTGGGTGATTTGGTGTGAATGGATGTGTGTGAGCGAATATGTAGGAGCGTGAGAGAGAGGTTGAGCGATAGGGTGTCCGTATGGGATTGAATGGGCGAGTGATTGAGAGGCGTATGTGTGTGCAGTGTCGCTACTAGAATATGGCGAAGATGCAGTGGCGGATCCATGAGGGGGGGCGATCGCCCCCCCCCCCCTCCCCTTGGATAACCCCATTGCACTCCACTGGGCGCTTTCTTCAATTCATTCCGCGCAAAAATCCTCAATTATACGTCGCAGATTAGGTCTGTATAGCAAGGGAAAGGATTCTGATAGGAGTAGGGATTTTCAAAATATAGGGCAGTTGTAAGGGGCGGATTCGATAGGTGGAGGGACGATCGCCCCCCCCCCCCCACCTCTTGAGAAGTTTCTGTATCCGCCCTTGCGAAGATGACATTTTGCCATATGCACCTCTTGCAAAAATGCACCAAACGTTCCCGAAAATGTACCAAAAGTACATTTTCCTATAAATATTATTTTTAATTCTCAAACTTTATTTTAAATGTAATAAAACGCTACCATTCTTTGTTTGTACGTGTGTACATGTATTGTTTAATGTTATAGAGTATTATAGAAGGATTAAATTTTTTGCTTCTAATGCGACAGTTAACAAGCTAAACCTGTGTTCAACCGTACCTTGGAAGCAGCATTAAAAAAATTTATAAAATACTTGAATGTTGAATTGCTTCGAAATATTGACATGGAGAAAATGCTGAAGATAAACTAGACAGGCAGGATGAAAAGCGAGGAAATATAGAAGAAGGATAGAGGAGAGAGTATATGATTACAGACGTATTAGGTGGAAAACTTGATGGAAAAAGAGAAAGAGGTAGGAAAAGGTTTCAGCTGATAGACGACTTGAAAGGGAAAGGGAGCTATCAAGATATGAAGAAGACTGCGGAAAATAGGAGTAGCTATATGGAGAACCAGGTTTAACCATGAATAATCACGAACAGACTACCTGTGATAATAGAAGAAAATTGAAAAATTATACATACAATAAAAAGAGCTGGATACCTGAAGAGAGAGAGTTAGAAGGAAGAAAAGAAAGATGTAGGAAAGGGTTTCAGCTGATTTCAGCGATTTGATAAGGAAAGAGAGCTATCAAGAAAAGAAGATTTCGGAAAGGAGGAGTATTTGGAGAACCAAGTTTAACCAAGAATAATCTCGGACTTGTTTACCAACAGCCTACCGACGTTGATGGTTTTCTTGGATTGATTGTGTTTCTGAAGAATTTCTGTCATCATTTAATAGACCGCTGAAAGAAAAGGCTTGCCAAGTGTCACGCTGAAAGTTTACATTTCTAGTAATGTTTTCAGTTTTCAGTACATTAATGCTACTACTTACGCTTGTTCTGTATAAAAATATATAAAAATAATAGTTAATGCTAAATAATATAACCTGAAACCTATTTAAAAGGATTAGAATTTTTCTTATTAAATATAATGTATTTGGCACTATTTGTCGAGTTGAAATCCTGTTCGACAAAGCTGTTTCATATAGTACCGATCCTCATATTCGGTATCCCAAAACCCGGAAAGTTCAGAAAATCGGTTATTTTAAAAAGAGGCGCCTCGATCTTCGTTCTCGGGCAATTTTGGAAATTTTGAAAAAAATTTTTGAAAAAAATTTCGAAAAAAAATTTTCGAAAAAAATTTCGAAAAAAAATTTGAAAAAAATATTCGAAAAAAATTTTGAAAAAAAAATTCGAAACAAATTTCGAAGAAAATTTTCAAAAAAATTTTCAAAAAAATTTTCAAAAAAATTTTGGAAAAAAAATTTTTGAAAAAAATTTTTGCAAAAAGTTACGAAAAAAAATTTTGGAAAAAAAATTTTCGAAAAAAATTTTGAAAAAAAAATTTCGAAAAAAATTTCGAAAAAAATTTTCGAAAAAATTTTCGAAAAAAATTTTCAAAAAAATTTTCCAAAAAAAATTTGAAGAAAAAAATTTTGAAAAAAAAATTCGAAAAAAATTTTGAAAAAGAAATTTTCGAAAACAATTTCGAAAAAAAAATTTCGAAAAAAATTTCAAAAAAAAATATTCGCAAAAAATTTTGAAAAAAATTTTCGCAAAAAATTTCGAAAAAAAATTTCGAAAAAAAATTTCGAAAAAAAATTTTCAAAAAACATTTTTAATATAAATTCCGAAAAAAATTTGGAAAAAAATTTTCAAAAAAATTTTCGAAAAAATTTTGGAAAAAAAATTTTCGCAAAAAAATTCGAAAAAAAATTTTCGAAAAACATTTTTAATATAAATTCCGAAAAAAATTTGGAAAAAAATTTTCAAAAAAATTTTCGAAAACATTTTGGAAAGAAAATTTCGAAAAAAATTTCGAAAAAAAATTTCAGAAAAATTGTGGAAAATAAATTTTCGAAAAAAAATTTGAAAAAAATTTTCGAAAAAATTTTGAAAAAAATTTTCGCAAAAAATTTCGAAAAAAAATTTTCGAAAAACATTTTTAATATAAATTCCGAAAAAAATTTGGAAAAAAATTTTCAAAAACATTTTCGAAAAAATTTTGGAAAAAAAATTTTCGCAAAAAAATTTGAAAAAAAATTTTCGAAAAACATTTTTAATATAAATTCCGAAAAAAATTTGGAAAAAAATTTTCGAAAAAATTTTGGAAAGAAAATTTCGAAAAAAATTTCGAAAAAAAATTTCAGAAAAATTGTGGAAAATAAATTTTCGAAAAAAAATTTGAAAAAAATTTTCGAAAAAAATTTGAAAAAAATTTCGAAAAAAAATTTACGAAAAAAATTTTGAAAAAAAATTTCAAAAAAATTATGAAAAAATTTTGGAAAAAAAATTTTCGAAAAAGATTTGAAAAAAAAAAATTTCGAAAAAATATTTTCGAAAAAAAATTTGAAAAGAATTTTCGTAAAAAATTTTGAAAAAAGAATTTCGAAATAGTTTGAAAAAAAATTTCGAAAGAAATTTCGAAAAAAATTTTCAAAAAAATTTTGGAAAAAAAATTTTCGAAAAACATTTTCGAAAGAAATTACGAAAAAAAATTTCGAAAAAATTTTTTAAAAAAATTTCGAAAAAATTTTGGAAAACATTTTCGAAAAAAAATTTCGAAAAAATACTTTCGAAAAAAATTTTGAAAAAAATTTCGAAAAATATTCCAAAAAAAATTTTTGAAAAAAATTTTGAAAAACATTTTCGAAAAAGATATCGAAAAAAAATTTCGAAAAAAAATTTTCGAAAAAAATTTCGAAAAAGAATTTTCGAAAAAAATTTTGAAAAAAAATTTTCTAAAAAATTTTGGAAAAAAATTAAGAAAAAAAATTTTCGAAAAAAATTTTTTAAAAAAATTTTGAAAAAAATTTCGAAAAAAATTTCGAGAATAAAATTTCGAAAAAAATTTAAAAAAAATTTTCGAAAAAAATTTGGTAAAAAAATTTTCGGAAAAAAAAATTCGAAAAAAAATTTTCGAAAAAAAATTTCAAAACAAAATTTTCGCAAAAAATTTTGAAATAAAATTTCAAAAAAAATTTCGAAAAAAATTTTTAAAAAATTTTTTGAAAAAATTTTGGAAAAAAAATTTTCGATAAAAATTTTGAAAAAAAGTTTTTAAAAAATTTCGAGAAAAAAATTTCGAAAAAAATTTTGAAAAAAATTTTCGAAAAAAATTTCGAAAAAAAATTTTCGAAAAAAATTTCGAAAAAAAATTTTCGAAAAAAATTTCAAAAAAAAATTTTCGAAAAAAATTTCAAAAAAAATTTTCGCAAAAAAATTTGAAAAAATTTCGAAAAAAAATTTTCGAAATAAATTTGAAATAAAATTTCGAAAAAATTTGAAAAAAAATTTAAAAAAAAAATTTTCAAAAAAATTTTCGAAAGAATTTTGAAAAAAAAATTTTCGATAAAAATTTTGAATAAAATTTTGAAAAATTTTTTCGAAAAAAATTTCGAAAAAAAATTTTCGAAAAAAATTTTGAAAAAAATTTTTGAAAAGAATTTCGAAGATAAATTTTCGAAAAAAAATTTGAAAGAAAATTTCAAAAAAAATTTTCGAAAAAATTTTGAAAAAAATTTCGAAGAAAAATTTTCGAAGATAATTTTGAAAAAAAATTTCGAAAAAGAATTTCAAAAAAATTATGAAAAAATTTTAGAAAAAAAAACAAAAAAATTTGAAAAAAAAATTTCAAAAAAATTTTGGAAAAAACATTTTCGAAAAAAATTTTCGAAAAAAATTTTCGAAAAAAATTACGAAAAAAAATTTTCGAAAAAATTTTTTAAAAAAATTTCGAAAAAATTTTGGAAAAAAAATTTTCAAAAAAATTTTCGAAAAAAATTTTGAAAAAAATTTTCGAAAAGAATTTGGAAGATAAATTTTCGAAAAAAAATTTGAAACAAAATTTCGAAAAAAAATTTCAAAAAAATTGAGGAAAAAATTGTGGAAAATAAATTTTCGAAAAAAATTTTGAAAAAAATTTTCAAAAAAATTTTGAAAAAAGTTTGAAAAAAAATTTTCGAAAAAAATTTTGAAAAAAAATTTTCAAAAAAATTTTTGAAAAAATTTTCGAAAAAAATTTTGAAAAAAAATTTCGAAAAATGTTTCGAAAAAAATATCGAAGTTAAATTTTCGAAAAAAATTTTTAAAGAAAATTTCGAAAAAAATTTCGAAAAAGATTTTCAAAAACATTTTCGAAAAAATTGTGGAAAATAAATTTTCCAAAAAAATTTCAAAAAAATTTTCGAAAATTTTGGAAAAAAATTTAGAAAAAAACTTCAAAAAAATAAAAAAAAAATATTCGAAAAAAATTTTGAAAAAAATTTTCGAAAAAAATTTTCAAAAAACAATTTTAAAAAAAAATTTCGAAAAAAATTTTCAAAAAATTTTTCAAAAAAATTTTGAAAAAAAAATTCTCAAAAAAAATTTAAAAAAAAAATTTCAAAAAAATTTTCGATAAAATTTGGAAAAAAAATTTACGAAAAAATTTTGAAAAAAAATTATCGAAAAAAATATTCGAAAAAAAATCCGAAAAAAAAATTCCGAAAAAAATTCCGAAAAAAAAATTCCGAAAAAAATGTTGAAAAAAAATTTCGAAAAAAATTTCGAGAAAAATTTTCAAAAAATTTTCGAGAACATTTTGGAAAATAAATTTTCGAAAAAAATTTTGAAAAAAATTTTTAAAAAAATTTTCGAAAAAAATTTCGAAAAAAAACTTGCGAAAAAAATTTTGAAAAAAATTTTGAAAACAATTTCGAAAAAAATTTCGAGAATAAAATTTCGAAAAAAATTTTGAAAAAAATTTTCGAAAAAAATTTCGTAAAAAAATTTTTGGAAAAAAAAATTCGAAAAAAAATTTTCGAAAAAAAATTTCAAAACAAAATTTTCGCAAAAAATTTTGAAAGAAAGATATCGAAAAAAAAATTTCGAAAAAAAATTTTCGAAAAAAATTTTGAAATAAAATTTCAAAAAAAATTTCAAAAAAAATTTTTAAAAAAATTTTTCGAAAAAATTTTGGAAAAAAAATTTTCGATAAAAATTTTGAAAAAAATTTTTTTAAAAATTTCGAGAAAAAAATTTCGAAAAAAATTTTGAAAAAAATTTTCAAAAAAAAATTCCAAAAAAAATTTTCGAAAAAACTTTCGAAAAAAAATTTTCGAAAAAATTTTCAAAAAAATATTTTCGAAAAAAATTTCAAAAAAAAATTTTCGCAAAAAAATTTCAAAAAAATTTCGAAAAAAAATTTTCGAAATAAATTTGAAATAAAATTTCGAAAAAATTTTAAAAAAAATTTGAAAAAAAAATTTTCAAAAAAATTTTCGAAAGAATTTTGAAAAAAAAATTTTCGATAAAACTTTTGAATAAAATTTTGAAAACTTTTTTCGAAAAAAATTTCGAAAAAAAATTTTCGAAAAAAATTTTGAAAAAAATTTTTGAAAAGAATTTCGAAGATAAATTTTCGAAAAAAAATTTGAAAGAAAATTTCGAAAAAAAATTTCAAAAAAATTGTGGAAAATAAATTTTCGAAAAAAATTTAGAAAAAAATTTTCGAAAAAATTTTGAAAAAAATTTCAAAAAAAAATTAGAAAAAAATTTTGAAAAAAAATTTCGAAAAAAATTTCGAAAAAAATTTTCAAAAAAATTTTGGAGAAAAAATTTTCGAAAAAAATTTTCGAAAAAAATTTTCGAAAAAAATTACAAAAAAAAATTGTCGAAAAAATTTTTTAAAAAAATTTCGAAAAAATTTTGGAAAAAAAATTTTCAAAAAAATTTTCTAAAAAAATTTTGAAAAAAATTTTCGAAAAGAATTTGGAAGATAAATTTTCGAAAAAAAATTTGAAACAATTTCGAAAAAAAATTTCAAAAAAATTGAGGAAAAAATTGTGGAAAATAAATTTTCGAAAAAAATTTTGAAAAAAATTTTCGAAAAAATTTTGAAAAAAATTTGAAAAAAAATTTTCAAAAAAAATTTTGAAAAAAAATTTTCAAAAAAATTTTTGAAAAAAGTTTCGAAAAAAATTTTGAAAAAAAATTTCGAAAAATGTTTCGAAAAAAATATCGAAGTTAAATTTTCGAAAAAAATTTTTAAAGAAAATTTCGAAAAAAATTTTCAAAAACATTTCAAAAAAAATTTTGAAAAAAAATTTTCAAAAAAATTTTTAAAAAAATTTTCGAAAAAAATTTCAAAAAAAAATTTTCGAAAAAAATTTCAAAAAAAAATTTTCGCAAAAAAATTTGAAAAAATTTCGAAAAAAAATTTTCGAAATAAATTTGAAATAAAATTTCGAAAAAATTTGAAAAAAAATTTAAAAAAAAAATTTTCAAAAAAATTTTCGAAAGAATTTTGAAAAAAACATTTTCGATAAAAATTTTGAATAAAATTTTGAAAAATGTTTTCGAAAAGAATTTGGAAGATAAATTTTCGAAAAAAAATTTGAAACAAAATTTCGAAAAAAAATTTCAAAAAAATTGAGGAAAAAATTGTGGAAAATAAATTTTCGAAAAAAATTTTGAAAAAAATTTTCAAAAAAATTTTGAAAAAAATTTGAAAAAAAATTTTCGAAAAAAATTTTGAAAAAAAATTTTCAAAAAAATTTTTGAAAAAATTTTCGAAAAAAATTTCGAAAAAAATTTTCGAAAATTTTGGAAAAAAATTTAGAAAAAAACTTCAAAAAAATTTAAAAAAAAATATTCGAAAAAAATTTTGAAAAATATTTTCGAAAAAAATTTTCAAAAAACAATTCTGAAAAAAAATTTCGAAAAAAATTTTCAAAAAATTTTTCAAAAAAATTTTGAAAAAAAAAATTTCAAAAAAAATTTAAAAAAAAAATTTCAAAAAAATTTTCGAAAAAATTTGGAAAAAAAATTTACGAAAAAATTTTGAAAAAAAATTATCGAAAAAAATTTTCGAAAAAAATTCCAAAAAAAAAATTCCGAAAAAAATGTTGAAAAAAAATTTCGAAATAAATTTCGAGAAAAATTTTCAAAAAATTTTCGAAAACATTTTGGAAAATAAATTTTCGAAAAACATTTTGAAAAAAATTTTTAAAAAAATTTTCGAAAAAAATTTCGAAAAAAAACTTGCGAAAAAAATTTTGAAAAAAATTTCGAAAAAAATTTCGAAAAAAATTTCGAGAATAAAATTTCGAAAAAAATTTTGAAAAAAATTTTCGAAAAAAATTTCGTAAAAAAAGTTTTGGAAAAAAAAATTCGAAAAAAAATTTTCGAAAAAAAATTTCAAAACAAAATTTTCGCAAAAAATTTTGAAAGAAAGATTTCGCAAACAAATTACGAAAAAAAATTTTCGAAAAAAATTTTGAAATAAAATTTCAAAAAAAATTTCAAAAAAAATTTTTAAAAAAATTTTTCGAAAAAATTTTGGGAAAAAAAATTTTCGATAAAAATTTTGAAAAAAATTTTTTTAAAAATTTCGAGAAAAAAATTTCGAAAAAAATTTTGAAAAAAATTTTCGAAAAAAATTTCGAAAAAAAATTTTCGAAAAAAATTTCGAAAAAAAATTTTCCCAAAAAAATTTGAAAAAAATTTCGAAAAAAAATTTTTTTAAAAAATTTCGAAAAAATTTTCAAAAAAATTTTCGAGAAAAATTTTGAAAAAAATTTTCGAAAAGAATTTGGAAGATAAATTTTTGAAAAAAAATTTGAAACAAAATTTCGAAAAAAAATTTCAAAAAAATTGAGGAAAAAA
Source organism: Uropetala carovei (assembly GCA_036926305.1). Taxonomy (NCBI): domain Eukaryota; kingdom Metazoa; phylum Arthropoda; class Insecta; order Odonata; family Petaluridae; genus Uropetala; species Uropetala carovei. The sequence continues at coordinate 4,640,355 of JAXCHB010000180.1, read as the reverse complement.
TTGTGGAAAATAAATTTTCGAAAAAAATTTTGAAAAAAATTTTCGAAAAAATTTTGAAAAAAAATTGAAAAAAAATTTTCAAAAAAAAATTTGAAAAAAAATTTTCAAAAAAATTTTTGAAAAAAGTTTCGAAAAAAATTTTGAAAAAAAATTTCGAAAAATGTTTCGAAAAAAATATCGAAGTTAAATTTTCGAAAAAAATTTTCAAAAACATTTTCGAAAAAATTGTGGAAAATAAATTTTCCAAAAAAATTTCGAAAAAAATTTTCAAAAATTTTGGAAAAAAATTTCGAAAAAAATTTTCAAAAAACAATTTTAAAAAAAAATTTCGAAGAAAATTTTCAAAAAAAATTCAAAAAAAGTTTGAAAAAAAATTTTCAAAAAAAATTTAAAAAAAAAATTTCAAAAAAATTTCCGAAAAAATTTGGAAAAAAAATTTACGAAAAAATATTAAAAAAAAATTATCGAAAAAAAGTTTCGAAAAAAATTCCGAAAAAAATGTTGAAAAAAAATTTCGAAAAAAATTTCGAGAAAAATTTTCAAAAAATTTTCGAAAACATTTTGGAAAATAAATTTTCAAAAAAAATTTTGAAAAAAATTTTTAAAAAACTTTTCGAAAAAAATTTTGAAAAAAAACTTGCGAAAAAAATTTTGAAAAAATTTTTGAAAAAAACATCAAAAAAGAATTTTCGAAAAAAATTCGAAAAATTTTTGGAAAATATTTTTAAAAAAATTTTCAAAAAAAATTCGAAAAAAAACAAAAAAAAATTTTGAAATAAATTTTCGAAAAAAATTTTGAAAAAAAAATTCGAAAAATATTCCAAAACAAATCTTTGAAAAAGATTTTGAAAAAAATTTCGAAAAAAATTTCGAAAAAAAATTTTCGAAAAAAATTTTTAAAAAAAATGTAATAAATTTCGAAAAATATTTTCGAAAAAATTTTGGAAAAAAATTTGAAAAAAAAAATTTTGAAAAAAACTTTCAAAAACATTTTCGAAAAAATTTTGGAAAAAAAATTTTCGAAAAAAATTTTGAAAAAAATTATCGAAAAAAAATTTTTGATAAATTAAAAAAAATTTTCAAAAAAAGTTTCGAAAAAATTTTGGAAAAAAGTTTTCGAGAAAAATTTCGAAAAACATTTTCTAAAAAACTGTCGGAAAAAAATTTCGAAAAGAATTTCGAAAAAAATTTTGAAAAAAATTTTAGAAAAAATTTTGGAAAAAAAATTTTCGAAAAAAATTTTTAAAAAAAATTATCGAAAAAATTATGAAAAAAAAATTCGAAAAAAAATTCGAAAAAAAATTTTCGAAAAAAAGTTTGAAAAAAATTTCGAAAAAAATTTAGAAAAAATTTTTTTTTTTAATTTTCAAAAAAAAATTCGAAAAAATTTTGGAAAAAATGTTCGAAAAAAATTTTGAAAAACATTTTCGAAAAAAAATTTACAAACATTTTTGAAAAAAAATTTCCAGAAAAATTTTGAAAAAAATTTTAGAAAAAAATTTCGAAAAAAATTTCGAAAAAAAATTTTCGAAAAAAATTTCGAAAAAAAATTTTCGAAAAAAATTTTGAAAAAAATATTCGAAAACAATTTTGAAAGAAAATTTCGAAAAAAATTTTGAAAAAAAATTTCGAACTAAATTTCGAAAATAATTTCCAAAAAATTTTCAATAAAATTTTCAAAAAAATTTTGGAAAAAAATTTTCAAAAAAATTACGTAAAAAAATTTTCGAAAACATTTTTTAAAAAAATTGTGGAAAATAAATTTTGAAAAAACATTTTGATAAAAACTTTCTAAGAAATTTTTGAAAAAAATTTTGAAAATTTTTTTAAAAATATCCGAAAAAAATTACGAAAAAAAAATTTCGAAAAAAATTTTCATAATATTTCCGAAAAAATTTTGGAAAAAAAATTTTCGGAAAAAATTTTGAAAAAAAATTTCGAAAAATGTTTCGAAAAAAATATCGAAGTTAAATTTTCGAAAAAAATTTTTAAAGAAAATTTCGAAAAAAATTTCGAAAAAAATTTTCAAAAACATTTTCGAAAAAATTGTGGAAAATAAATTTTCCAAAAAAATTTCGAAAAAAATTTTCGAAAATTTTGGAAAAAAATTTAGAAAAAAACTTCAAAAAAATAAAAAAAATAATATTCGAAAAAAATTTTGAAAAAAATTTTCGAAAAAAATTTTCAAAAAACAATTTTGAAAAAAAATTTCGAAAAAAATTTTCAAAAAATTTTTCAAAAAAATTTTGAAAAAAAAATTCACAAAAAAAATTTTAAAAAAAAATTTCAAAAAAATTTTCGAAAAAATTTGGAAAAAAAATTTACGAAAAAATTTTGAAAAAAAATTATCGAAAAAAATATTCGAAAAAAATTCCGAAAAAAAAATTCCGAAAAAAATGTTGAAAAAAAATTTCGAAAAAAATTTCGAGAAAAATTTTCAAAAAATTTTCGAAAACATTTTGGAAAATAAATTTTCAAAAAAAATTTTGAAAAAAATTTTTAAAAAACTTTTCGAAAAAAATTTCGAAAAAAAACTTGCGAAAAAAATTTTGAAAAAATTTTTGAAAAAAACATCAAAAAAGAATTTTCGAAAAAAATTCGAAAAATTTTTGGAAAATATTTTTAAAAAAATTTTCAAAAAAAAATTCGAAAAAAAACAAAAAAAAATTTTGAAATAAATTTTCGAAAAAAATTTTGAAAAAAAAATTCGAAAAATATTCCAAAACAAATCTTTGAAAAAGATTTTGAAAAAAATTTCGAAAAAAATTTCGAAAAACAATTTTCGAAAAAAATTTTTAAAAAAAATGTAATAAATTTCGAAAAATATTTTCGAAAAAATTTTGGAAAAAAATTTGAAAAAAAAAATTTTGAAAAAAACTTTCAAAAACATTTTCGAAAAAATTTTGGAAAAAAAATTTTCGAAAAAAATTTTGAAAAAAATTATCGAAAAAAAATTTTTGATAAATTAAAAAAAATTTTCAAAAAAAGTTTCGAAAAAATTTTGGAAAAAAGTTTTCGAGAAAAATTTTGAAAAACATTTTCTAAAAAACTGTCGGAAAAAAATTTCGAAAAGAATTTCGAAAAAAATTTTGAAAAAAATTTTAGAAAAAATTTTGGAAAAAAAATTTTCGAAAAAAATTTTTAAAAAAAATTATCGAAAAAATTATGAAAAAAAAATTCGAAAAAAAATTCGAAAAAAAATTTTCGAAAAAAAGTTTGAAAAAAATTTCGAAAAAAATTTAGAAAAAATTTTTTTTTTTAATTTTCAAAAAAAAATTCGAAAAAATTTTGGAAAAAATGTTCGAAAAAAATTTTGAAAAACATTTTCGAAAAAAAATTTACAAACATTTTTGAAAAAAAATTTCCAGAAAAATTTTGAAAAAAATTTTAGAAAAAAATTTCGAAAAAAATTTCGAAAAAAAATTTTCGAAAAAAATTTCGAAAAAAAATTTTCGAAAAAAATTTTGAAAAAAATATTCGAAAACAATTTTGAAAGAAAATTTCGAAAAAAATTTTGAAAAAAAATTTCGAACTAAATTTCGAAAATAATTTCCAAAAAATTTTCAATAAAATTTTCAAAAAAATTTTGGAAAAAAATTTTCAAAAAAATTACGTAAAAAAATTTTCGAAAACATTTTTTAAAAAAATTGTGGAAAATAAATTTTGAAAAAACATTTTGATAAAAACTTTCTAAGAAATTTTTGAAAAAAATTTTGAAATTTTTTTTAAAAATATCCGAAAAAAATTACGAAAAAAAAATTTCGAAAAAAATTTTCATAATATTTCCGAAAAAATTTTGGAAAAAAAATTTTCGGAAAAAATTTTGAAAAAAAATTTCGAAAAATGTTTCGAAAAAAATATCGAAGTTAAATTTCCGAAAAAAATTTTTAAAGAAAATTTCGAAAAAAATTTCGAAAAAAATTTTCAAAAACATTTTCGAAAAAATTGTGGAAAATAAATTTTCCAAAAAAATTTCGAAAAAAATTTTCGAAAATTTTGGAAAAAAATTTAGAAAAAAACTTCAAAAAAATAAAAAAAATAATATTCGAAAAAAATTTTGAAAAAAATTTTCGAAAAAAATTTTCAAAAAACAATTTTGAAAAAAAATTTCGAAAAAAATTTTCAAAAAATTTTTCAAAAAAATTTTGAAAAAAAAATTCACAAAAAAAATTTTAAAAAAAAATTTCAAAAAAATTTTCGAAAAAATTTGGAAAAAAAATTTACGAAAAAATTTTGAAAAAAAATTATCGAAAAAAATATTCGAAAAAAATTCCGAAAAAAAAATTCCGAAAAAAATGTTGAAAAAAAATTTCGAAAAAAATTTCGAGAAAAATTTTCAAAAAATTTCGAGAACATTTTGGAAAATAAATTTTCGAAAAAAATTTTGAAAAAAATTTTTAAAAAAATTTTCGAAAAAAATTTCGAAAAAAAACTTGCGAAAAAAATTTTGAAAAAAATTTTGAAAACAATTTCGAAAAAAATTTCGAGAATAAAATTTCGAAAAAAATTTTGAAAAAAATTTTCGAAAAAAATTTCGTAAAAAAATTTTTGGAAAAAAAAATTCGAAAAAAAATTTTCAAAAAAAAATTTCAAAACAAAATTTTCGCAAAAAATTTTGAAAGAAAGATTTCGAAAAAAAAATTTCGAAAAAAAATTTTCGAAAAAAATTATGAAATAAAATTTCAAAAAAAATTTCAAAAAAAATTTTTAAAAAAATTTTTCGAAAAAATTTTGGAAAAAAATTTTCGATAAAAATTTTGAAAAAAATTTTTTTAAAAATTTCGAGAAAAAAATTTCGAAAAAAAAATTTTGAAAAAAATTTTTAAAAAAAAATTCCAAAAAAAATTTTCGAAAAAATTTCGAAAAAAAATTTTCGAAAAAATTTTCAAAAAAAAATTTTCGAAAAAAATTTCAAAAAAAAATTTTCGCAAAAAAATTTCAAAAAAATTTCGAAAAAAAATTTTCGAAATAAATTTGAAATAAAATTTCGAAAAAATTTAAAAAAAAATTTGAAAAAAAAATTTTCAAAAAAATTTTCGAAAGAATTTTGAAAAAATAATTTTCGATAAAACTTTTGAATAAAATTTTGAAAAATTTTTTCGAAAAAAATTTCGAAAAAAAATTTTCGAAAAAAATTTTGAAAAAAATTTTTGAAAAGAATTTCGAAGATAAATTTTCGAAAAAAAATTTCAAAAAAATTTTGGAGAAAAAATTTTCGAAAAAAATTTTCGAAAAAAATTTTCGAAAAAAATTACAAAAAAAAATTTTCGAAAAAATTTTTTTAAAAAATTTCGAAAAAATTTTGGAAAAAAAATTTTCAAAAAAATTTTCGAAAAAAATTTTGAAAAAAATTTTCGAAAAGAATTTGGAAGATAAATTTTCGAAAAAAAATTTGAAACAATTTCGAAAAAAAATTTCAAAAAAATTGAGGAAAAAATTGTGGAAAATAAATTTTCGAAAAAAATTTTGAAAAAAATTTTCGAAAAAATTTTGAAAAAAATTTGAAAAAAAAATTTCAAAAAAAATTTTGAAAAAAACTTCAAAAAAATAAAAAAAATAATATTCGAAAAAAATTTTGAAAAAAATTTTCGAAAAAAATTTTCAAAAAACAATTTTGAAAAAAAATTTCGAAAAAAATTTTCAAAAAATTTTTCAAAAAAATTTTGAAAAAAAAATTCACAAAAAAAATTTTTAAAAAAAATTTCAAAAAAAGTTTCGAAAAAATTTGGAAAAAAAATTTACGAAAAAATTTTGAAAAAAAATTATCGAAAAAAATATTCGAAAAAAATTCCGAAAAAAAAATTCCGAAAAAAATGTTGAAAAAAAATTTCGAAAAAAATTTCGAGAAAAATTTTCAAAAAATTTCGAGAACATTTTGGAAAATAAATTTTCGAAAAAAATTTTGAAAAAAATTTTTAAAAAAATTTTCGAAAAAAATTTCGAAAAAAAACTTGCGAAAAAAATTTTGAAAAAAATTTTGAAAACAATTTCGAAAAAAATTTCGAGAATAAAATTTCGAAAAAAATTTTGAAAAAAATTTTCGAAAAAAATTTCGTAAAAAAATTTTTGGAAAAAAAAATTCGAAAAAAAATTTTCAAAAAAAAATTTCAAAACAAAATTTTCGCAAAAAAATTTGAAAGAAAGATTTCGAAAAAAAAATTTCGAAAAAAAATTTTCGAAAAAAATTTTGAAATAAAATTTCAAAAAAAATTTCAAAAAAAATTTTTAAAAAAATTTTTCGAAAAAATTTTGGAAAAAAATTTTCGATAAAAATTTTGAAAAAGATTTTTTTTAAAATTTCGAGAAAAAAATTTCGAAAAAAATTTTGAAAAAAATTTTTAAAAAAAAATTCCAAAAAAAATTTTCGAAAAAATTTCGAAAAAAAATTTTCGAAAAAATTTTCAAAAAAAAATTTTCGAAAAAAATTTCAAAAAAAAATTTTCGCAAAAAAATTTCAAAAAAATTTCGAAAAAAAATTTTCGAAATCAATTTGAAATAAAATTTCGAAAAAATTTAAAAAAAAATTTGAAAAAAAAATTTTCAAAAAAATTTTCGAAAGAATTTTGAAAAAATAATTTTCGATAAAACTTTTGAATAAAATTTTGAAAAATTTTTTCGAAAAAAATTTCGAAAAAAAATTTTCGAAAAAAATTTTGAAAAAAATTTTTGAAAAGAATTTCGAAGATAAATTTTCGAAAAAAAATTTCAAAAAAATTTTGGAGAAAAAATTTTCGAAAAAAATTTTCGAAAAAAATTTTCGAAAAAAATTACAAAAAAAAATTTTCGAAAAAATTTTTTAAAAAAATTTCGAAAAAATTTTGGAAAAAAAATTTTCAAAAAAATTTTCGAAAAAAATTTTGAAAAAAATTTTCGAAAAGAATTTGGAAGATAAATTTTCGAAAAAAAATTTGAAACAATTTCGAAAAAAAATTTCAAAAAAATTGAGGAAAAAATTGTGGAAAATAAATTTTCGAAAAAAATTTTGAAAAAAATTTTCGAAAAAATTTTGAAAAAAATTTGAAAAAAAAATTTCAAAAAAAATTTTGAAAAAAAATTTTCAAAAAAATTTTTGAAAAAAGTTTCGAAAAAAATTTTGAAAAAAAATTTCGAAAAATGTTTCGAAAAAAATATCGAAGTTAAATTTTCGAAAAAAATTTTTAAAGAAAATTTCGAAAAAAATTTTCAAAAACATTTCAAAAAAAATTTTGAAAAAAAATTTTCAAAAAAATTTTGAAAAAAAATTCTAGAAGAAAATTTCAAAAAAAAATTTTCGAAAAAAATTTCAAAAAAAAATTTTCGCAAAAAAATTTGAAAAAATTTCGAAAAAAAATTTTCGAAATAAATTTGAAATAAAATTTCGACAAAATTTGAAAAAAAATTTAAAAAAAAAATTTTCAAAAAAATTTTCGAAAGAATTTTGAAAAAAAAATTTTCGATAAAAATTTTGAATAAAATTTTGAAAAATTTTTTCGAAAAGAATTTGAAAGATTTGAAACAAAATTTCGAAAAAAAATTTCAAAAAAATTGAGGAAAAAATTGTGGAAAATAAATTTTCGAAAAAAATTTTGAAAAAAATTTTCAAAAAAATTTTGAAAAAAATTTGAAAAAAAATTTTCGAAAAAAATTTTGAAAAAAAATTTTCAAAAAAATTTTTGAAAAAATTTTCGAAAAAAATTTCGAAAAAAATTTTCGAAAATTTTGGAAAAAAATTTAGAAAAAAACTTCAAAAAAATTTAAAAAAAAATATTCGAAAAAAATTTTGAAAAAAATTTTCGAAAAAAATTTTCAAAAAACAATTTTGAAAAAAAATTTCGAAAAAAATTTTCAAAAAATTTTTCAAAAAAATTTTGAAAAAAAAATTTTCAAAAAAAATTAAAAAAAAAAATTTCAAAAAAATTTTCGAAAAAAATTCCAAAAAAAAAATTCCGAAAAAAATGTTGAAAAAAAATTTCGAAATAAATTTCGAGAAAAATTTTCAAAAAATTTTCGAAAACATTTTGGAAAATAAATTTTCGAAAAACATTTTGAAAAAAATTTTTAAAAAAATTTTCGAAAAAAATTTCGAAAAAAAACTTGCGAAAAAAATTTTGAAAAAAATTTCGAAAAAAATTTCGAGAATAAAATTTCGAAAAAAATTTTGAAAAAAATTTTCGAAAAAAATTTCGTAAAAAAAGTTTTGGAAAAAAAAATTCGAAAAAAAATTTTCGGAAAAAAATTTCAAAACAAAATTTTCGCAAAAAATTTTGAAAGAAAGATTTCGCAAAAACATTTCTAAAAAAAATTTTCGAAAAAAATTTTGAAATAAAATTTCAAAAAAAATTTCAAAAAAAATTTTTAAAAAAATTTTTCGAAAAAATTTTGGAAAAAAAATTTTCGATAAAAATTTTGAAAAAAATTTTTTTAAAAATTTCGAGAAAAAAATTTCGAAAAAAATTTCGAAAAAAAATTTTCGAAAAAAATTTCGAAAAAAAATTTTCGAAAAAAATTTTGAAAAAAATATTCGAAAACAATTTTGAAAGAAAATTTCGAAAAAAATTTTGAAAAAAAATTTCGAACTAAATTTCGAAAATAATTTCCAAAAAATTTTCAATAAAATTTTCAAAAAAATTTTGGAAAAAAATTTTCAAAACAATTACGTAAAAAAATTTTCGAAAACATTTTTTAAAAAAATTGTGGAAAATAAATTTTGAAAAAACATTTTGATAAAAACTTTCTAAGAAATTTTTGAAAAAAATTTTGAAAATTTTTTTAAAAATATCCGAAAAAAATTACGAAAAAAAAATTTCGAAAAAAATTTTCATATTTCCGAAAAAATTTAAAAAAAAAAATTTTCGGAAAAAATTTTGAAAAAACTTTTCAAAAAAATATTCGAAAAAGTTCTGGAAAAAAAAATTTCGAAAAAAATTTCGAATAAAAAATTTCGAGAAAAATTTTGAAAAAAATTTTAGAAAAAAATTTCGAAAAAAACTTTTCGAAAAAAATTCCGAAAAAAAATTTTCGAAAAAAATTTTGCAAAAAATTTTCGAACAAAATTTCGAAAAAAAATTTTCAAGAAAGTTTTTAAATAATTTTGGAAAAACATTTTGCATAAAATTACGAAAAATAATTTTCGAAAACATTTTTTAAAAAATTTCGAAAATATTTTGGAAAAAATTTTCAAAAAAAATTTCAAAAGAAATTTTCAAAAAAATTTTCGAAAAAATTTGGAAAAACAATATTAGAAAAGAATTGGGAAAAAAAATTCGAAAAAAATTTCGAAAAAACTTTTCAAAAAAATATTCGAAAAAGTTCTGGAAAAAAAATTTTCGAAATAAATTTCGAATAAAAAAGTTCGAGAAAAATTTTGAAAAAAATTTTGGAAAAAAATTTCAAGAAAAAATTTTCGAACAAAATTTTGAAAGAAAATTTCGAAAATAATTTCAAAAAAAATTTCGAAACAAATTTTCAAAAACATTTTTGATAAAATTAAAAAAAAAAAATTTCAAAAAAATTTCGAAAAAATTTTGGAAAAAAAATTTCCAAAAAAAAATTAGAAAAAATTTTCGAAAAAAAATTTCGAAAAAAAATTTCGAAAAACAATTTTGAAAAAAAATTTCGAAAAAAAATTTCAAAAATATTTTCGAAAAAATTTTGAAAAAAATTTCCAAAAAAAATTTCGAAAAAAAATTTTCTAAAAAAATTTCGCAAAAATGTTTGGAAAAAAATTAGAAAAAAATTTCGAAAAAAAATTTTCGAAAGAAATTTCAAAAAAAAATTTTCGAAAAAAATTTCGAAGAAAAATTTCCATAAAAATTTTGAAAAAAATTTTCGAAAAAAATTTCGCAAAAATGTTTGGAAAAAAATTAGAAAAAAATTTCGAAAAAAAATTTTCGAAAGAAATTTCAAAAAAAAATTTTCGAAAAAAATTTCGAAGAAAAATTTCCATAAAAATTTTGAAAAAAATTTTCGAAAAAAATTTCGAAAAAAAATTTTCGAAAAAAATTTTGAAAAAAATTTTCGAAAAAAATTTCGTAGATAAATTTTCGAAAAAAAATTTGAAAGAAAATTTCGAAAAAAATTTCGAAAAAACTTCAAAAAACTTGTGGAAAATATATTTTCGAAAAGAATTTTAAAAAACCTTCGAAAAAATTTTAAAAAATTTTCGAAAAAATTTTGGAAAAAAATTTCGAAAAAAAATTTTTGAAATAAATTTTGAAAAAAAATTTCGAAAAAAATTTTCAATAAAACTATGAAAAAATTTTGGAAAGAAAGTTATCGAAAAAAATTTGAAAAAAATTTTCGCAAAAAAGTTCGAAAAAAAATTTTCGAAAAACAATTTTGAAAAAAATTTTCAAAAAAATTTTCGAAAAAATTTTGGAAAAAAAAATTTCGAAAAAAATTTTGAAAAAAATTATCGAAAAAAAATTTTTGAAAAATTAAAAAAAAATTTTCAAAAAAAGTTTCGAAAAAATTTTGGAAAACGTTTTCGAGAAAAATTTTGAAAAACATTTTCTAAAAAACTGTCGAAAAAAAATTTCGAAAAGAATTTCGAAAAAAATTTTGAAAAAAATTTTAGAAAAAATTTTGGAAAAAAAATTTTCGAAAAAAATTTTTAAAAAAAATTATCGAAAAAATTATGAAAAAAAAATTCGAAAAAAAATTCGAAAAAAAATTTTCGAAAAAAAGTTTGAAAAAAATTTCGAAAAAAATTTAGAAAAAATTTTTTTAAAAAAATTTTCAAAAAAAAATTCGAAAAAATTTTGGAAAAAATGTTCGAAAAAAATTTTGAAAAACATTTTCGAAAAAAAATTTACAAACATTTTTAAAAAAAAATTTCGAAAAAAAATTTTCGAAAAAAATTTCGAAAAAAAATTATCGAAAAAAATTATGAAAAAAATATTCGAAAACAATTTTGAAAGAAAATTTCGAAACAAATTTTGAAAAAAAATTTCGAACAAAATTTCGAAAATAATTTCCAAAAAATTTTCAATAAAATTTTCAAAAAAATTTGGAAAAAAATTTTGGAAAAAAATTTTGGAAAAAATTACGAAAAATAATTTTCGAAAACATTTTTTAAAAAAATTGTGGAAAATAAATTTTGAAAAAACATTTTCATAAAAACTTTCTAAGAAATTTTTGAAAAAAATTTTGAAAATTTTTTAAAAAATATCCGAAAAAAATTACGAAAAAAAAATTTCGAAAAAAATTTTCATAATATTTCCGAAAAAATTTTGGAAAAAAAATTTTCGAAAAAAATTTTGAAAAAACTTTTCAAAAAAATATTCGAAAAAGTTCAGGAAAAAAAATTTTCGAAAAAAATTTCGAATAAAACATTTCGAGAAAAAATTTGAAAAAAATTTTAGAAAAAAATTTCGAAAAAAAATTTTCGAAAAAAATTCCGAAAAAAAAATTTCGAAAAAAATTTTGCAAAACATTTTCGAACAAAATTTCGAATAAAATTTTCAAGAAAGTTTTTAAATAATTTTGGAAAAACATTTTGCATAAAATTACGAAAAATAATTTTCGAAAACATTTTTTAAAAAAATTTCGAAAAAATTTTGGAAAAAATTTTCAAAAAAATTTTCGAAAAAAATTTTCAAAAAAATTTTCGAGAAAAATTTCGAAAAAAAATTTTCGAAAAAAATTTTAAAAAAAAGTTTCGAAAAAAAATTCGAAAAAAAATTTTCGAAAAAAAATTGAAAAAAAAATTTTCGAAAAAAATTTCGAAAAGAAATTTTCGCAAAAAATATCGAAAAAAATATTTCGAAAAAAATTTTCAAAAAAATTTTCGAAAAAAATTTCAAGAAAAAATTTTCTAACAAAATTTTGAAAGAAAATTTCAAAAAAAAATTCGAAAAAAAGTTTCAAAAAAATTTTCGATAAAACGTTTTCAAAAAAATTTTGGAAAAAAAATTATCCAAAAAAATTTTGAAAAAAATTTTCGAAAAAAATTTCGAAAAAAAATTTCGAAAATCAATTTTGAAAAAAAATTTAAAAAAAAATTTTCAAAAATATTTTCGAAAAAATTTTGGAAAAAAAAATTCCAAAAAAAAATTTTCGGAAAACAACTTTGAAAAAAAGTTTCGAAAAAAATTTTCAAAAAAATTTTCGAAAAAATTTTGGAAAAAATTTTGGAAAAAAAATTTTCGAAAAAAAAATTTAAAAAAATTATCGTAAAAAATCTCCAAAAAAAATTTTCGAAAAAAATACCAAAAAAAAATTTTCGAAAACAATCTTCAAAAAAAATTTCGAAAAAAATTTAGAAAAAAAATTTCGAAAAATATTCCAAAAAAAATTTTTGAAAAAAATTTTGAAAAAAATTTTCGAAAAAAATTTCGAAAAAAAATTTAGAAAAAAATTTGGAGAAAAAATTTTCGAAAAAATTATCGAAAAAAATTTTGTAAAAAAAATTTCGAAATAAATATCAAAAAAATTTTCGAAAAAATTATGAAAAAAATTTCGAAAAAAATTTCCAAAAAAATTTTTAAAAAATTTCGTAAATTTTCGGAAAAAGTTTTCGAAAAAAATTTTCAAAAAAATTTCCAAAAAAAAATTTTCGAAAAATTTTCGAAAAAAAAATTTTCGAAAAATATTTTGAAAAAAAAATTCTAAAAAAATTTCGAAAAGAACTTTCAAAAAAAGTTTCGAAAAAATTTCGGAAAAAAAATTTTCGAAAAAATTTTGGAAGAAAATTTTCGAAAAAAATTACGAAAAAAAATTTTCGAAAAAATTTTTAAAAAAATTTCGAAAAAATTTTGAAAAAAAAATTTTCGAAAAAAATTTTCGAGAAAAATTTCGAAAAAATTTAAAAAAAATAATTAAAAAAATATTTGAAAAATATTTTGAAAAAAAATTTTGGAAAAAAATTTCGAAAAAAATTTTGAAAAAAAGTTTCGAAAAATAAATTTCTAAAAAAATTTCGATAAATTTTTGGAAAAAATTTTGAAAAAAATTTCCGAAAAGAATTTCGTAAAAAAACGATACAAATTTTGAAAAAAATTTGGAAAAAAAATTTTGGAAAAAAAATTTTGAAAAAAAATTTCGAAGAATATCCCAAAAAAACATTTTAAAAAAAAATTTTGAAAAAAATTTCCAAAAAAAATTTCGAAAAAAAATTTTTGGAAGAAAATTTTGAAAAAAATTTTCGAAAAAAATTTCGAATAAAGAATTTCGAGAAAAATTTTGAAAAAAATTTTAGAAAAAAATTTCGAAAAAAATTTTTGAAAAAATTACGTAAAATAATTTTCGAAAACATTTTTTTAAAAAATTTCAAAAAAATTTTGGAAAGAATTTTCAAAAACATTTTCCAAAAAAATTTTCAAAAAAATTTTCGAGAAACATTTCGAAAAAAAATTTTCGAAAAAAATTTTGAAAAAAATTTTCGAAGAAAATTTCGAAAAAAAATTTTCGAAAAAAATTTGAAAAAAAAATTTTCGAAAAAAATTTCGAAAAGAAATTTTCGAAAAAAATTCTGAAATAAAATTTCGAAAAAAATTTGTAAAAGATTTTCGAAAAAAAATTTTGAAAAAATTTTCGGAAAACATTTCAAAAAAAAATTTTCGAAATAATTTTGGAAAAAAAATTTTCGATAAAAATTTTGAATATAATTTTCGAAAAAAATTTTCAAAAAAATTTTCGAAAAAAATTTCGAAAAAAAATTATCGAAGAAACTTGAAAAAAATTTTCGAAAAAAATTTTGAAAAAAATTTTCGAAATAAATTTCGAAGTAAAATTTTCGAAACAAATTTTGAAAGAAAATTTCGAAAAAAATTTCGAAAAAAATTTTCAAAAACATTTTCGAAAAAATTGTGGAAAATAAATATTCCAAAAAAATTTTGAAAAAAATTTTCGAAAAAAATTTTGAAAAAAATTTTCAAAAAAATTTTCGAAAAAATTTTGGAAAAAAAATTTCCAAAAAAAATTTTGATAAAAAATTATCGAAAAAAATTTTGGAAAAAAATTCCAAAAAAAAATTTAAGAAAAAAATTTTGAAAGAAAATTTCGAAAAAAATTTCAAAAAAAAATTTCTAAAACATTTTCGAAAAAATTGTGGAAAATAAATTTTACAAAAAAATTTTCAAAAAAATTTTGGAGAAAAATTTAGAAAAAAAATTTTCGAAAAAATTTTGGAAAAAAAATTTTCGAAAATAATTTTGAAAAAAATTTTCGAAAAAAATTTTGAAAAAAATTTTCGAAAAAAGTTTCGAAAAACAATTTTGAAAAAAAATTTCGAAAAAAATTTTCGAAAAAAAGATTGCGAAAAAAATTTTCAAAAAATTTTCGAAAAAAATTTCGAAAAAGAATTTTCTAAAAAAAATTCGAAATATTTTTGGAAAAAATTTTAAATAAAATTTTCAAAAAAAATTTCGAAAAAAAATTTTCGAAAAAATTGTGGAATATAAATTTTCAAAAAAAAATTTGATAAAAAATTTCTAAAAAATTTTGGAAAAAAATTTTTGAAAAAAGTTTTTAAAATTTTCGAAAAAAATTACGAAAACAAATTTTAAAATAAATTTTTAAAAAATTAAAAAAAAAAAATTTTGAAAAAATTTCGAAAAAAAATTTTCGAAAAAATTTCGAAAAAAAATTTTCTAAAAAAATTTGGAAAAAAATTTTCGAAAAAAATTTTGAAAAAAAATATCGAAAAAAATTTTGAAAAAATATTTAGAAAAAAATTTTCAAAAAAAGTATCGAAAAAATTGTGGAAAAAAAATTTTGATAAAAATTTTCTAAAAAATTTTTGAAAAAAGTTTTGAAAAATTTTTTTAAAAATATCCGAAAAAAATTACGAAAAAAAAATTTCGAAAAAAATTTGAAAAATATTTTTGAAAAAAATTTCGAAAAAAAATTTTCGAAAAAAAAATTTTCGAAAAAAATTATGAAAAAAAATTTCGAAAAAAATTTTGAAAAAAAATTTCGAAAAAAATTGTCAAAAAAATTTTGGAAAAAATATTTTCGAAAAAATTTTGGAAAAAATATTTTCGAAAAAAATTTTTGAAAAACAGGAAAAAAATTTTCGAAAATGTTTTTTAAAAAAATTTCAATAAAATTTTGGAAAATAAATTTTCGAAAAAAATTTTGAAATAAAATTTCGAAAAAAATTTCGAAAAAAAATTTCGAAAAAATTTTCGAAAAAAATTTCGAAAAAAAATTTTCAAAAAAATTTTCGAAAAAATTTTGGAAAAAAAATTTTCGAAAAAAATTCCAAAAAAAAAATTTTGAAAAAATCTTGAAAAAAAATTTCGCAAAAAATTTCGATAAAAAATTTTCGAAAAAAATTTTGAAATAAAATTTCGAAAAAAATTTTCAAAAAAATTTTCGAAAAAATTTTGGAAAAAAAACGAAAAATTTTGAAAAAAATTTTCAAAAAATTTTTGAAAAAAATTTCGAAAATAAATTGCGAAAAACATTTTTTTAAAAATTTTCGAAAAAAATTTTGAAAAATTTTTGGAAAAAAGTTTTTAAAGAAATTTTCGAAAAAAATTTCGAAAAAAAATTCCTAAAAAAATTTCGAAAAATTTTCGAAAGAAATTTCGAAAAAAAATTTTGAAAAACATTTTGAAATAAATTTTCGCAAAAAATTTCGAAAAAAAATTTTTGAAAAAAATTTTGAAATAAAATTTCGAAAAAAATTTTCAAAAATATTTTCGAAAAAAATTTCGAGAAAAAAATTTCGAAAACATTTTGAAAAAATTTTCGAAAAAAATTTCCAAAAAAATTTTCCCAAACAATTTCGAAAAAAAATTTTGAAATAAAATTTCGAAAAAAATTTGGAAAAAAACTTTCAAAAAAATTTTGGAAAAAAAATTTTTGATGAAAATTTTGAAAAAAATTTTCGAAAAAAGCTACATATAATATGTGAATAATGAAGTGAAATCTGTATTAGCCTCAAATTAAAGAAACGAATACTTAAGATACGAAATTGAATATAATAATTAAAAAACGATGTTGAAACTGAATTATCCTCAAATTAAATAAACGAAAACGTAAGATAAGCAAAGTAATAAACAGCACTGCATATAAAAAGTAAAAAACGGTGTTGAAACTGAATTAGCCACAAATTACAGAAGCAAAAACTTCAGATACGATAGTGCATAAACTAGCGCTACATTTACTAAGTAAAAAACGAAGCTGAAAATCAATTAGACTTAAATTAAGGAAACGAAAACGTAAGATACGATAGTGAATAAACAGCGCTATATGTATTAACAAAAAAGGGATGTTGAAACTGATTTAGCCTCAAATTTAAGAAACGAAAACTTAAGATACGATAGTGAATAAACAGCGCTACATATAATAAGTAAAAACAATGTTTATACTGAATTACCCTTAAATTGAAGAAACGTAAACGTAAGATACGAAAGTGAATATACTGCCCTACATATATAAGTAAAAAACGGCTTAGAAACTGATTTGGCCCTGAATTTAAGAAACGAATACGTAAGATACGAAAGTGAATAAACAGCGCTACATGTAATAAGTAATAAACGAAGTTGAAACTATATTAACCTCAAATTAACGAAACGAAAACGTAACATACGAAATTGAATAAACAGCAGCAATACATATAATAAGCGAAAAACGAAGTTGAAAATGGATTAGCCTCAAATTAAAGAAACGAAAAAGTAAGATAAGAAAGTGATAAACAGCACTGCATATAATAAGTAAAAACGAAGTTGAAACTGATTTAGCCTCAAATTAAAAACGAATACGTATGATAAAAAAGTGTATAAGCAGAGCTACATATAATTAGTGAAAAACGAAGTTGAAACTGAATTAGGCTCAAATTACAGAAACGAATTCGTAAGATACACAATTGAATATAATAAGTAAAAAACAAAGTTGGAACTGAATTAGCCTCAAATTAAATAAAGGAAAACGTAAGATAAGAAAATGAAAAAACAGCACTGCGCATAAAAAGCAAAAAACGAAGTTGAACCTGAATTACCCACAAATTAAAGAAACGAATAAGTAAGCTACGAAAGTGAATAAACACCGCTACACATAATAAGTAAAAAACGAAGTTGAAACTGAATTAGCCTAAAACTAAAGAAACGAAAAAGTAAGATACGAAAGTGAACAAACAGCGCTGCATATAATAAGTAAAAAACGAAATTGAAACTGAATTATCCTAAAAATAAAGAAATGAAAACGTAAGTGAATAAACAGCGCTACATATAGTAAGGAAAAACGGAATTTAAATATTGAATTAGCCTCAAATTAAGGAAAAATAACGTAAGATACGAAAGTGAATAAACACCGCTACACATAATAAGTAAAAAACGAAGTTGAAACTGAATTAGCCTAAAACTAAATAAACGGAAACGTAAGATAAGAAAATGAAAAAACAGTACTGCATATAAAAAGTAAAAAACGATGTTGAAACTGAATTAGCCACAAATTAAATAAACGAATAAGTAAGATACGAAAGAGAATAAACAGCGGTACATATAATAAGAAAAAACGTAGTTGAAACTGAATTGGCCTCAAATTAAAGAAACGAAAATGTAAGTTACGAAAGTGAAAAACAGCACTACATATAATGAGTAAAAAATGAAGTTGAAACTGAATAAGCCTTCTATTAAAGAAACGAAATCGTAAGATACGAAAGTGAATAAACAGCGCTACATATAATAAGTAAAAAACGAAGTTGAAACTTAATTAGCCTCAGATTAAAGAAACGAAAACATTAGTTAGGGAAGTGAAAATACAGCACTACATATAATAAGTAAAAAACGAAGTTGAAACTGAATTAGCCTTAAATTAAAGAAACGAAATCTTAAGATACGAAAGTGAATAAACAGCGCTACATATAATAAGTAAAAATGGAAGTTGAACCTGAATTAGACCTAAATTACAGGAACGAATACGTAAGCTACGAAAGTGAATAAACAGCACTACATATAATAAGTAAAGAACGAAGTGGAAACTTAATTAACTTCAAATTAAAGAAACGAAAACGCATGATAAACATGTGAATGAGCAGAGCTACATATAATAAGTGAAAAACAAAGTGGAAAATGAATTAGCCTCAAATTAAAGAAACGAAAACGTAAGATAAGAAAGTGATAAACAGCACTGCATATAATAAGTAAAAACGAAGTTGAAACTGATTTAGCCTCAAATTAAAAACGAATAAGTATGATAAAAAAGTGTATAAGCAGAGCCACATATAATAAGTGAAAAACGAAGTTGAAACTTAATTAGCCTCAAATTACAGAAACGAATTCGTAAGATACGCAATTGAATATAATAAGTAAAAAACAAAGTTGGAACTGAATTAGCCTCAAATTAAATAAAGGAAAACGTAAGATAAGAAAATGAAAAAACAGCACTGCGCATAAAAAGCAAAAAACGAAGTTGAAACTGAATTACCCACAAATTAAAGAAACGAATAAGTAAGATACGAAAGTGAATAAACAGCGTACACATAATAAGTAAAAAACGAAGTTGAAACTGAATTAGCCTAAAACTAAAGAAACGAAAAAGTAAGATACGAAAGTGAACAAACAGCGCTGCATATAATAAGTAAAAAACGAAGTTGAAACTGATTTAGCCTCAAATTAAAAACGAATAAGTATGATAAAAAAGTGGTTAAGCAGAGCCACATATAATAAGTGAAAAACGAAGTTGAAACTGAATTAGCCTCAAATTACAGAAACGAATTCGTAAGATACGCAATTGAATATAATAAGTAAAAAACAAAGTTGGAACTGAATTAGCCTCAAATTAAATAAAGGAAAACGTAAGATAAGAAAATGAAAAAACAGCACTGCGCATAAAAAGCAAAAAACGAAGTTGAAACTGAATTACCCACAAATTAAAGAAACGAATAAGTAAGATACGAAAGTGAATAAACAGCGTACACATAATAAGTAAAAAACGAAGTTGAAACTGAATTAGCCTAAAACTAAAGAAACGAAAAAGTAAGATACGAAAGTGAACAAACAGCGCTGCATATAATAAGTAAAAAACGAAGTTGAAACTGAATTAGACCTAAATTAAAGGAACGAATACGTAAGCTACGAAGGTGAATAAACAGCACTACATATAATAAGTAAAAAACGAAATTGAAACTGAATTAACTTCATATTAAAGAAATGAAAACGTATGATAAAAATGTGAATAAGCAGAGCTACATATAATAAATCAAAAACGAAGTTTAAACTGAATTAGCCTCAAATTACAGAAACGAATTCGAAAGATACGAAATTGAATATAATAAGTAAAAAACGAAGTTGAAACTGATTTAGCCTCAAATTAAATAAACGAAAACGTAAGATAAGAAAATGAAAAAACAGTACTGCATATAAAAAGTAGAAATCGAAGTTGAAACTGAATTAGCCACAAATTTAAGAAACGAATAATTAAGATACGAAAGTAAATAAACAGCACTGCATGTAATAAGTAAAAAACGACGTTGAAACTGAATTAACCTCAAATTAAAGAAACGAAAACGTAAGAAACGAGAGTGAATAAATATCACTGCAAATAATAAGTAAAAAACGAAATTGAAACTGAATTAGCCTTAAATTAAAGAAACGAAAACTGAACGTACGAATGTGAATAAATGCGCGACATATAATAAGTGAAAAACGATGTTGAAACTGAATTAGCCTCAAACTGAAGAAACGAAAACGTAAGATACAATGTGAATAAACAGCGCTATATGTGATAAGTAAAAAACGAAGTTGAAACTGTATTAGCCTTCCATTAAAGAAACGAATACGTAAGATAAGAAAGTTAATAAACAGCACTACATATAATACGTAAAAGACGAATTTGAAACTGAATCAGCTTCAAATTAAAGAAACGAATACGTATGATAAATAGTGAATAAGCAGAGCCTCATATAATAAGTGAAAAACGAAGTTGAAATTGAATTAGCTCCAATTTAAGGAAACGAAATCGTAAGATAAGAAAGTGAACAAATAGCACTGCATATAATATGTAAAAAACGATGTTGAAACTGATTTAGCATCAAATTATAAAACAGATACGTATGATAAAAAAGTGAATAAGAAGAGCTACATATAATAAGTGAAAAACGAAGTTGAATCTGAATTAGCCTCAAATTAAAGAATCTAATACTTAAGATACGAAATTCAATATAATAAGTAAAAAACGACGATGAAACTGAATTATCCTCAAATTAAATAACCGGAAACGTAAGATAAGAAAATGAATACACAGCACTGCATATAAAAAAGTAAAAGACGATGTTGAAACTGAATTAACCTCAAATTAAATCAACGAATAAGTAAGATACGAAAGTGAATAAGCAGCGCTACATATAATAAGTAAAAAACGAAGTTGAAACTGAGTTAGTCTCAAATTAAAGAAACGAAAATGTAAGATTCGAAAGTGAACAAACAGCGCTGCATATAATAACTAAAAAACGAAGTTGAAACTGAATTAGCCTCAAATTAATGAAATGAATACGTAAGATACGAAAGTGAATAAACAGCGCTACATGTAATAAGTAAAAGACGAAGTTGAAACTAAATTAGCCTCAAATTAAGGAAACGAATACATAAGATATGAAAGTGAATAAACAGCACTGCACATAATAATAAAAAAACGAAGTTGAAACTGAATTAGCCACAAATCAAAGAAACGAAAACTTCAGATTCGAAACTGAATAAACTAGCGCTACATATAGTAAGTAAAAAGCGAAGTTGAAACTCAATTAGACTTAAATTAAAGAAACGAAATCGTATGATACGATAGTGAATAAACAGCGCCACATATAATAAGTGAAAAACGATGTTGAAACTGAATTACCCTCAAATTAAAGAAACGTAACCGTAAGATACGAAAGTGAATAAACAGTGCTACATTACTAAGTAAAAAACGGCGTTGAAACTGATTTAACCTCAAATTTAAGAAACGAAAACGTAATATACGAAAGTGAATAAACAGCGCTACATGTAATAAGTAAAAAACGAAGTTAAAACTGTATTAACCTCAATTTAAGGTAACGAAAACGTAACATACGAAAGTGAATAAACGGCGCTATATATAATAAGTAAAAAACGAAGTTGAAACAGATTTTGCCTCAAATTTAAGAAACGATAACGTAAGATACGAAAGTAAATAAACAGCGCTACATGTAATAAGTAAAAAACGAAGTTGAAACTGTATTAACCTCAACTTAAGGAAACGTAAACGTAAGTTACGAAAGTGAAAAAACTGCACTACATATAATAAGTAAAAAACGAAGTTGAAACAGTATTAGCCTTCCATTAAAGAAACGAAAAGGTATTCGATACGAATTTTTTTTTGCGGAAAAACTTTTTTTCGCACAAAAATGTTTTTTTGCGCAAAAATTTTTTTTTTCGCAAAAATTTTTTTTTCGCAAAAATGTTTTTTTGCGGAAAAACCTTTTTTGTTGGGAGAAATTGTTTTTTGCGGAAAATTTTTTTTTTTTCGGAAAAAGATTTTTTTGGCGGAAAAATGTTTTTTTTGCAAAAAATGTTTTTTGCGGAAAAATGTTTTTTTTGCGGAAAAATGTTTGTTTCGGTGAAAATTTTTTTTTGCGGAATCATTTTGTTTTTGCGGAAAAATTTCATTTTTACGGAAAATTTTTTTTTATCTGGAAAATGTTTTTTTTGCGGAAGAATTTTTTATTTGCGGAAAAATTTTTTTTTTGCGGAAAATTTTTTTTTTGCGGAAATTTTTTTTTTGCGGAAAAAATTTTTTTTTGCGGAAAATGTTTTTTTTCGGACAAAATTTTTTTTTTCTGAAATTTTTTCTTTTTGCAGAATTTTTTTTTTTCAGGAATATTTTTTTGCGGAAAAATTTTTTTTTTGTGGAAAAATTTTTTTTTTTGCGTAAATTTTTTTTCTTGATGAAAAATGTTTTTGCGGAAATATTTTTTTTTAATAAGGGATTTTTTTTTGCGGATAAATTTTTTTTGGCGGAAAAAATTTTTTTTTGCAGAAAAATATTTTTTTTCCGGAAAAATTTTTTTTTGCCGAAAAATTATATTTGCAGAAAAATTTTTTTTAGCGGAAAAATTTTTTTAGAAATTTTTTTTGCGTTTTTTTTTGCGGACGAATTTTTTTTTTCCGGAAATTTTTTTTTTCGCCGTGAAATTTTTTTTTCAAATAATTTCTTTAGCCGAAAAAATTTTTTTTCGCCAAAAAATTTTGTTTCGCGTAGAAATTTTTTTTTCGCCGAAAATCTGTTTTGTCGAAAAATTTTCTTTTGGCCGAAGTTTTTTTTTCGCCGAAAAATTTTTTTTTTGGGAATAAATTTTTTTTCACGCAAAAAAGTTTTTCTCGCGGAAAAATTGTTTTCGTCGAAAAAATTTTTTTTCGCCGAAAAGTTTTTTTTTTGCCGAAAAATTTTCTTTTGCCGAAAAATTTTTTTTTCGCGCAAAAATTTATTTTTTCGCAAAAAGATTTTTTTGCGGAAAAACAATTTTTGTGGGGAAAAATTTTTTGCGGAAAAATTTTTTTTTGCGGAAAAACATTTTTTTGGCGGAAAAATGTTTTTTGCGGAAAAATCTTTTTTTGCGGAAAAATGTTTTTTTGCGGAAAAATGTTTTTTTTGGCGAAAAATTTTTTTGAGGAAAAATATTTTTTCCGGAATAAATTTGTTTCTGCGGAAAAATTTTTTTTTTACGGAAAAATGTTTTTTTGCGGAAGAATTTTTTATTTGCGGAAAAAGTTTTTCCTTTTTTGAGGAATCACAACACCGCACCTAGGACTGTGTATTGTTGTTATCAAATTACGTGAATTTTCTCCTTCCGTTTCACATAAGTGCTAATAGTTGAACGACACATTCCCAACAATTGTGCAATTTCAGTATGGCTTTCACCTTTCTCAACACGCTTTAAAATTTCTAATACTACTCATTCCTCCATTTAAATAACATGGGAATGGATGAGGTGGATTTGATTTAATTTAGATTTTTAAATTATGTAAAATATTCATACAAACAAAAATTTATTTTTTCCTTTTTAGTGCAAAAAATAAGCTATACATTTTAAATATTTATTATTTAATTTATTCATAATTTAATATTGTTGTATTAACATATTAGTAGTGTTATTTTATCTTTATAGAACGTGAGGGGACTTTTTCCAGAGATGCGGGAACATATCCCCCGATTATAACATGCAAGTATATGGAAAAATGGCATTCGACATTTGACAACTTGAGATTCAACCACGTTTTCAGGAATGCATCCCCGTCGAATCTAGGGAGTCGCCTGTATATGTATTTGAAAATTCCTAAACATAATATCTTTCATTATTTCTGATATCCATGTGTTATAATTGAATAACTTAGTTAAATTTGTTATTAAAACATTGTTTTTTTTTAGTTTCATTGGTATTTTCAATCATGATTGGCTACTTGATTGAAAATAGCAATGAATCTAAAAAATCAAGTTACCGCATAAAACCCAAGGTCCAGAAAAATCTGTTATCTGGCTTAAAAATAGCCCATATCCCGTTGGTGCCAGATTAAAGGTGCTTCACTGTATTTGAAAAATGTTTGATTTCATGTAAATGTCCCGATTTATGATTTCAATAATATCAATATAAAATAAAAATAATAATAAAGCAATTACGGTTTTACTAAATAGAAAAACTTTTGCTTTGATTAAAAAGAAACCTGATTTTTTCTTGTGTTCCCCCTGTAATTTCACTTTGACTGTAAAAATTTTTTCAGGGGATCTAGAATAGAAAATAAAATGTTTGAAATGTTCCATGGTCTCTTTATTACAACCATGCCAGCAAACAAAATAATTTCAACTGTATTGTCATGAATTACAAAGCAAATACTATTCAGTTTTCACAAAAAATGCATTGACAAAAGGACTAGATTTCAGAAACAAATGCAACATAAATGTTTGTTTAGTTTCACAAAGTATAGCCTACAATATTTCTTCAACATGAAATATTTAACACAAAGTTAAATGGTCCATTTGTTAAAAATGCAAGTCACATGACATTATGTCAACATCATTAGTAATGTACTTATAATTAATTACATCTACTTAAAACATCAACATATGCTTTAAGTAAGACTAGCAAACAGTGCACTTGAGGCAATAATTTAAATGCAATAGAGGAAAAAGTTGTACATTTGATTCCTTCTACGAGTTTATCAAATGGGCAGTCATGTTGTTTATTATGTTTAATACATTTATTTTTAATGATTTTAAGTCATAGTTCCTAATCCCTTTAAGTCATAGTTCCTAATCCCTTTAAGTACTTTCATTCCAAAAAATTATTTCTCAAAAAAATAGTATTCTTTCCTACACCATGAATTTTTAGGTATCTAAATATTGTTATAACTTTGTTTATTTAACACTCATAACTGCACCATTCAGAAGAGACAAATTTTAAAAAATCAGTTGGAATGTATTTTTCGTGAATAAAAAAAGGCACACTCCTTGGCTAAGCTAGATAATTTCAGGGAAACCTATACTATAACCAGAAATATATGCACGATCTCTTTTAAATGCTAAAAAGTGTTTTTTAAATAATAAATTGCCAATGCCTTCCTCTTTTCTAACATATTTAAACAGGAAAAAGTTGTTCCATCTTTAGATATTGTAAAATCTAAGCACATTAAGTACAATAAGGTTGCATTGACAAATACATTACAAATGCAGGGAAACACTGAGTTACTAACTCATTAGTAACATTCCATACTTAAACTGTATTCAAAAGCATTGTACATTAAATAGACAACAAAATATTGCAGTAACTTAACACATATGCACTTATAATTAAAATCTTTACACGTTTATTTTAAATTTGTTACATTACATTGATTTCATGTATTATGCCTGAAATACTGATGAAATTAGCTTGAGATTCGATAGCAAAACCCAAACAGTACTATCATTACTTTTAATGCTTCTACAAGAAATAGAAGCTCATTCAGGAAATGGAGTGCATTTAAGGAACACTTATAATGGCACTTATAATTCATTTCTGATCAATTGTAATATATAACTGGAAAGGACATAAACATTCAACTTTTACCTAAAAAATTTTATTTAACAATATATTTAATGCACAAGTAAAAACCACAGTCTCATTCTGCTAGACAAGGTCATTCACTGATTAGGTAAAAACAAAACCTCCTTTGCAATCAATTACTTTTCTGACATAATTTTTTTAGTCAATGCTGAATACATTAACTTAACCAAAAATATTTTAATTTTTTCTAAAAAAAGTACAAGGAATATTTATACATATCCTGCTCACCAAAAACAATGTCTCTCACAAAACAAATCATAATAATTGCACTAACTAATCTTTCTTTTGTATGAAAGTCAAATTTAAATTTACCTTCAAGTAAAATTGGAATTAGTTCTAAATTGGCTCAAATATCATTCATCAAGCTTTATCATAAATATTCTAAAATAAAATCAAGTTATTGTGCCTTTCAGCACTTACAATCACAATCATGAAGTTCTTGATCCCTTTACCTGAATATTTTTACACAGCTGAATTTTTGGCAAAAGTGGTTCTTGAAGTGGCATTCTTCAAATCAAAGTCAACAGATGTATCCCTCATTACACTGAAAAATAAGCAAACAGTAAATGATGAACATGCTCCAATGTTGATCATTTTGAGACATACGTTTTTTAACCAAACAACTCCTCATTGTGAGACCTAATAATATCTACTGCTCATACAATATATATCTTAAACTAGGCTGAAGAAAAATTGAGATTTGTGTAATGTTCATGAGAATGTGTATGTTGCGTAGTCACACAGTATTTAAGAAGAAGGGTCAAATTTTAATGAAACAATTAAAGCAAAAATTATTCATGACAAGTTATGAAATGCCTTAATGGAACAAGTGTGAGTTTGTCATGATGTCTGTCCAGAATATGATTAACTACCTCTAGTAACATAGAGTTGAACTACCTCCTAATTTATTTGAACTTTGTTTTTATCCATTTGCTTTTTGGTATATTCATTTTGGGGTATACTCCATAACAACAAACATTTATCCCTAATAAAAATGATATAAAGAACTCCATTACTTTAAATTTTAGCATTTACCGTATATTCCGGCGTATAAGTCGACCCCTGCTTTTTTTGGATGAAAATACATGATTAGATATATGTTCACCGTATAAGTCGACCCCAACTTTTTAACTTTAAAATACTTCTCATGAAACCGTTTTCTGACAAAATCAAAGTCATGTACCGTATATACCTGAATATAAGACGAGGTTTTGTTCCAATTTTTATGACCGAAAAATCGCTAGTCGTCTTATAATCGCGCAGCACGTAATAGTTTGACTGACAGAGCTGGAGATGGGAAGAATCGAATAGCTATAATTGAAATATTCTATTCAAATGTATTCAAATACAAATACTCTTTGAGTTTTATACTATACTAGTGTAATGCCCGTTGAAATATCAATGGAAGAATTATAGATAGATTGATTATTAATATTTGCATTTAAAATAATTATTAGTGCACTTTCACATATGAAATATTTCGTCATATATTACATTTCTAGTGAATATTCTGTTGTCGTTTAGTAAATGCCTTTGGTTTTTATTTTCGGCTATAAAATTCTGTTATTCTTCTCCCACCTCGTTCTCGTCAATGCTGCATATAAATGTCGGTGTGTAAAGACCGGGAAATAATTATATGTATACATATATAACGTAGGGAAAATAATTAAATTTCGTGCACTTAACATTATGATTGTTTTAAAATTGTACTCTGTACTTACGAAGAAAGAAAGCTTACTCGAATCATCAATAATGTTCTCCGTCGTTATGTATTACATATTTAAAATAAAACTCTTTAAAATATTAAAATTAAAAACTAACTAATTAATCAATCAGCGGAATAATTTCTTTGAATACTATCTGAACAAAAACAAATCAATTTATTTCAATATTGTAAACTGTTCCCTTGACGATGGAATGGATTGTTGTATTGGAGATCCATATTAACAAAAAATAAACTAATTGTTTATCGTAGAAACAGTTACAAAAGTTTTAAATTGATTTCTGCTTTGAAATATAGTACTTGAGTCAATTCAGTACAACTTCCACTTTACATATTGTAAATTCCAAAGTAACTCCTTTTATAATAGGCAATGCTAGCCTCAAATTAATTCATTCTGTAAAGTGAATAAATAAAGTTCTTTCTTTAAACTATAATAGCCACTGTTATTAGACTTAAATGGATTACAAGCCTTAGAATTTACTCTGTATTAAATAAGCACCAAAATTCCTTTTATAAAAACAAATCAATTCATTAAAAGATCCACTGTTGTTTCTTCGAAAATTGCGGTAACAGTTTTAAATGTCCTTTTAATTTTAATTGAATTTTAATTTATATTCGTTTCCAAACTTCGGCCAATGTTACGAAATTAATTCGAGGAATAACAATATAAATTCATAAGCAACTATGGTTTACAAAGAATTTAATTTAAGAAAGATTTTTATTTCCAATTTTTATAAAATGACATTGTTGATACTTCAAATTTTTTATATTTACATTAATATACTTATTTTCCACAAAACACGCCAATCCTCCCCTTCCTTCCTCTCTCTCTCTCTCTCTCTCTCGTATTGAAGCACTCAAG
Source organism: Uropetala carovei (assembly GCA_036926305.1). Lineage (NCBI taxonomy): Eukaryota > Metazoa > Arthropoda > Insecta > Odonata > Petaluridae > Uropetala > Uropetala carovei. The sequence continues at coordinate 4,612,788 of JAXCHB010000180.1, read as the reverse complement.
GCACGCTTATTCCCAGAAGGATGTATACAATAATAGTAATATGAGGTGTAACAATGATAATGGTCGACATAGCTACATCACGTTAAAATGGCGAGATTTCCACAAAATATGAAAATTAAACCTTTAACATGGAATATTTAGAACTGAGGGCGAAAAAAGACGAACGGAATAAGAAACTTTATAACTTTTTCTTCAAAATGGTTCAAATCCGAAGGTCGTCTGTTAATTTCTTCTAATTTTAATTTCCAAATGAATAAAAGCCTGCACGTCGAAAAATCGCGTTTTACATGTTAAGTAATGGAAAATGGAAATGCCTCTCTTGGAGACGAACCAAGGAATTTTTTCACGATTTAAATTTGTCATTCTCTGAATAAGTGTTAATCAAGCATCCCTATCAAATTTCGAGTTTCTAACATTATTATTTCTCGAGCTATTAGCATTTGCATAGCGTCACCAACCAAGCAACCAACAGACGACGGCTATTATTATATAAAATATTGTGCATCTAGTGAAGCTGCGTGCATCCGTGCATATGAAGCCTTGTGTAATTATATCGGTGTACTTCTCGAGAACCATTCGTTGTAAAGGTATGTGGTAAACGGCGTTTTGTTTCTACTGAATATGAGGTCCTTGGAAAAATACTTTCATTTGCTAAAGTGTCCCATGTCCGAATCCAGGAGACAATTATATTTTTCCATAGGTTTACATGGGATTTTCGATTTTTCAGAGTGCAAGGTTTTCTTCCTACATAGGGATTGCAAATTTACCGACTTTTGATTTACCGGTAATTCGGTAAAAATTTTCACAAATACCGGTTTACCAGTAATTTACCGGTAATTTATACAGTTTCAAAAAAATGCTAAATTGAAAGAAAAATGCTAGGTAAATATTAATGTAAGACAAATTTTATTCAAATCAACTGTAAAACTAATACAAATAAAAAAATTGTACTCAAAACATTTATTACAAACATAATTTTAAGTTTAATATTAATATAAACAAAAACACTCTGAATAAAAGGAAGAACTCACGAGACACGGTGAAAGCAATGAACAGAATAGGAAAAAGAGAAAACTCCAATTCACCGTAAAGGCGGTACTTACGTGTCAAGGCACAGAAGACTCGCAGGACCACTTAGAGGACGCGCGTTTCGACAGCTACGCTGTCATCTTCAGCAATGTCAAAGTGTGTAGGGTTAGGCGGAGTATTTATACTGTTGTTGACCGTTAGAGAAGTAGGGGAGGGGAAAGAGAAAGGTGTATTGATCATTAACTGAAATAGAGGGGAGTGGGAGATAGGGCCAGCGTCATTATTCATTATCTTGTTTTGGTTGTGGTGTATGTAGAGGCTTTCATAGGCATCTAGTTTGTTTTCGTTGGTGACCGTTTTCAGAAGTTTTAAATTTTTGGTTGTGATAGGATGATGGCAGGTGTTGATATGAGCTGCTACACTGGACTTGTCTATTCTGTTGTTTCTGTAATGGGCTAAGTGTTCTTTGAAACGTGTTTCTAATTTCCTTTTTGTTTGCCCAATATAAATGTTGTCACACTTTTCACATTTAATTTGGTATATGCCTGATTTCTTATGGGAGGGTATGCTATCTTTAGGGTTCTTAATGAGATTTGACAATTTATTTTCATTAACAAAAACTGTGTGTAATCCTATTTCGGAGAAGATTTTTTGAAGTTTTTTGGTAGCATAAGGGTAGTAAGGTAGCTTCATAAATTTTTTGGTATTGGTGTCTTTGTTGTTGAGTGTTGTGCAGTTTCTAAGGTTCATTCTGTGTTGATGTTTTTTTAACATTTTATGAATGAGTTCTGGTTTAAAACCATTCTGAATGGCCGTGCGTTTTATATAGGATAATTCTTTGGAGAAATTTGTATTTGATAGTGGTGTATTGATTAATCGATGGATCATTGAATGAAAAGGTGCTAGTTTTTGTGAAATGTGATGGTGAGAACTCATGTGGATGTATGTGTTGGTATGTGTAGGTTTTCTGTAAATGTTGAAATGTAATTTGTTGTTTTTCCTCGTTAGAAGAATGTCTAGGAAAGGCAGAGATTTTTTATTTTCTGTTTCATGTGTGAATTTAATGGTGTCAAACTGCTTGTTTAACAAGTTTAAGAATTCTACAATGTTTCCTTTCGATGTGTCGAAAATAGCGAAGATGTCATCTACATATCTGAGCCAAATTTTAGGAAAATAAGGAAAGGTGTTCTTACAAATGCGTTCGAAATTAGTCATGAAGATTTCTGCTAATAAGGGAGATAAAGGGTTGCCCATGGTTGTGCCTTCTTTCTGTTGATAAAAAGAGTTGTTGACCTGAAAATATGTTTTTTGCATACAGAGGGAAGTTAGGCGGATGTATTCGTCCACGACCGGGCCGGGATAGTTTTTTTCTAGTAGTGAGCTTCTTAGAAATACTATTGTGTTTTTTATGGGGACACTAGGAAATAGAGATTTTACGTCAAACGATACCAATATTTCGTTGTCTGAAAGAATTCCGTTTTCTACTTTGTTGATGAAATCTGTCGAGTTTTTGATGCCTGAATCATTAGGAAACTGCATTTGTTTAAATTCGTTGTTCAGCCAATGGGCTAAATTGTATGTGGGAGCATTGATTCCTGAAACTATATGTCTTAAAGGAGTCCTTAAAACATGTCCTACAATAATAAACAAACAACTCCGTTACCGTTTAAACATCTCAAATCCGACAGTCCCCAGAATGTACGGCCTACCAAAAGTACACAAACACAACAATCAACAACAAAGACACCAATACCAAAAAATTTATGAAGCTACCTTACTACCCTTATGCTACCAAAAAACTTCAAAAAATCTTCTCCGAAATAGGATTACACACAGTTTTTGTTAATGAAAATAAATTGTCAAATCTCATTAAGAACCCTAAAGATAGCATACCCTCCCATAAGAAATCAGGCATATACCAAATTAAATGTGAAAAGTGTGACAACATTTATATTGGGCAAACAAAAAGGAAATTAGAAACACGTTTCAAAGAACACTTAGCCCATTACAGAAACAAAAGAATAGACAAGTCCAGTGTAGCAGCTCATATCAACACCTGCCATCATCCTATCACAACCAAAAATTTAAAACTTCTGAAAACGGTCACCAACGAAAACAAACTAGATGCCTATGAAAGCCTCTACATACACCACAACCAAAACAAGATAATGAATAATGACGCTGGCCCTATCTCCCACTCCCCTCTATTTCAGTTAATGATCAATACACCTTTCTCTTTCCCCTCCCCTACTTCTCTAACGGTCAACAACAGTATAAATACTCCGCCTAACCCTACACACTTTGACATTGCTGAAGATGACAGCGTAGCTGTCGAAACGCGCGTCCTCTAAGTGGTCCTGCGAGTCTTCTGTGCCTTGACACGTAAGTACCGCCTTTACGGTGAATTGGAGTTTTCTATTTTTCCTATTCTGTTCAAAAACACTCTGAACAAAACTGTATTCCAGACATAAGTATTAGTTTAATATTAATACAAACAGAACACTTTGAAAGTCTTTCTTATTAAATGTCTTTTTGGTTGAGATAGGTTCACAGTAAACATAATTTATTGAGACTATGCCTAACTGCAACCTTATTTTAATACATAAAAACCCAGCCATTGAAAAAGCTTGTTCAGATTCAACACTTGTTGGTCGACTGGTCATTAGGAAATCGAAATCCATTTTAAAAATATTTTCCTCTTATTTTTTCTTCTTGAAAATACATTAGTTCCTTTCTTATGACTTGTGTTAGGTCTGCTGTGTTTTTTTTGGTTTTTGAGATGAATCTTCATTGGCTGATTCAGTTTTTTTCTTTATCGCCAGTTGAAGTTTTTCCTTCATAGACAATGCAGTTGATGATGAAGGAACTGAAGTCAGTGCATCCTCAGACTGGGAGTTGGAATCATTGACTACTGTTGATTCAGTTTCAGAAATGCGTTCAAGTAACTTTACTTTGTTATTGAGGCCTTGCGGGTTTTATTGAAAATTCCGTAATCTTCATCAGTTGATTTCTTTGGATGATAAAGAAATTGTAGAACATCAGAATAAGTTGTTCGTCTTTCCTTTATGAGAGCTATCAATGCTTCTTTAAGGTCATTGCTTAAAAATATGTTTTGATTTGTTAGTTCATCAAGCATAAATTTTAATGTTACATCAGCAATATACAAATTTACATTTTTGGATCATAGTGCTTCTACAGCAACTTTTATTGGCTGCAATGCTAATACTGTATTGGAGAGCAGTTCAAGTTCATTTTCTGTAAAGATCAACAGATATTAGTGCTAAGATATTAACGTTTATAACACATTATCTGCATTAAACATATTCAAGGAATAATATTAAAAACAGAAAAATAGCTACTGACATTACATCACCATAAAGAAATATTTTACTAATAAGGAGAGGCTATGGAGTGTAACTCTCAGATTTGATTCATCTTCTACCAGTGGAAAGTTTAGGTCAAAAAAAAAATACCATTTCGGAATTAGGGGCCAATGCCTCTTAGTTTAAGAGAAATAATTAATTAAAAATTACAAAAATGGGCCAATCTCAATAAATACTAGTAACTTCGCTCTTATGTTCACAAGCAACCGTAGCCTAGGGGATAACGATTGGGACTTTCGATGCATGGTCTTGGGGTTCGAGACCGGCGTTGTTCAACTTTTTTTCTCGTGTAAGATTTCATTTTTCGTGCTAGTTTTTCTCCAATTTTTCGGAAAATAATTATTTACCGCAATTTTTATTTTTTTCACGCAGGATAATTATTTTTAATCACTAGACCACCATTTTCCCCCATTTTCAGAAAATATTTATACACCACTATTTACGTATTTTATTCCCAACCTACTCCCTCAAGAAAATTAGTCGCGTCTGTCCATCACTGCATTGACACTCTCCGTAGACATTGGCCTATTCTTTAAGCTGTGATATTCCGCCGTAATTGCACTTCCACCCTTTATATCTAGTTTGCGTTTCCCGCGCATTCCTTTGGATGGTAATCGTACGAAAAAAACGATAATATAAATATTCATGGAAATAGGAGCAGCATATAAATAGCTGCGAGCGGCGCGAATTATTTCTTAATGTAAATGAAATTTCGTTCACAGACGAAATTAAAATAAATCGCTGCAACTGTGGAAAGCGTTCATTTATATGTTGCTCCTAGTGCCATGAATATTTATGTTTTCTGTATTTCTTCGACGATTATCATCCAAAGGAATGCACTGGAAATTCATACTAATTTTGAAAGGTGGAGGGTGTCTACCCAGTGACGGGCAGATGCAGATCGAGGAGCTCGCAGAAATTATTCTTCGTGGTCATACCTTCCGATGCTATTTGCCTGTACCAATAATAACTAATAAGATGGGTTACTTTATTATTATCTGCAAATATATTCTTTATCTTTAGCTCTCGCAATAATCTTCTTCACGCAGGAAAAATGATTAAAACTTACAATAATAAATTCACGGGATTTTTGAGGGTGTAAGTTGAGAATAAAATACGCAAATAGCGGTGTATAAATGATTTCTGAAAATGGCAGAAAATAGTGGTCTAGTGATTAAAAATAATTATCCTGCGTGAAAAAAATAAAAATTGCGGTAAATAATTATTTTCCAAAAAATTGGAGAAAAACTAGCACGAAAAATGAAATCATACACGAGAAAAAAAGTTGAACAACGCCGGTCTCGAACCCCGAGACCATGCATCGAAAGTCCTAATCGTTATCTCCTAGGCTACGGTTGCTTGTGAACGTAAGAGCGAAGTTACTAGTATTTATTGAGATTGGCCCATTTTTGTAATTTTTAATTAATTATTTCTCTTAAACTAAGAGGCGTTGGCCCCTAATTCCGAAATGGTATTTTTTTTTTGACCTAAACTTTCCACTGGTAGAAGATGAATCAAATCTGAGAGTTACACTCCGTAGCCTCTCCTTGTAAGGTTTAAAAAGTTCATGTAGGAATGAATCACTTCGTAGGAGCCGCAACTGTACATGATCAAATACTGCGGGAAAATTACTTTCGATTTACTCCATTTTCGATTTATGCCAAAAACCTCAGAACGTATCTATGGCGTAAATCGAGTGTCGCCTGTACTTTCTTGACTACTGATTATTGCTTCAGCAGTCAGCGAATGCACAATTGTCTGCCGAGAGAATCAGGACATGAGAAACATTGAAACATTCAAACACGGGAATATTATTATTTTTTAACATGCATTAAAAACATTTTTTATTTACCGAATTACCAGTAAAAAATTACAAAATTACCGGTAAATTTTTACCGGATTTTTGAGCTATTTACCGGTAAATTGGTAAACCGGTTTACCGGTATTGCAATCCCTATTCCTACATTCATTAAAATACGTAAATATGGACTGATTTTCTTCGTTTTTGGTTTATTCGACAGCTAAAGCTCTATACTATCTTAGTGTTGCGATGTTTACACGTTACATGGTCGAATTTTTCAGAAATATGCATTCTTTTTCGAAATTTTTCGTACTCATTCCGGGCGTTGCCAAGGAGACTCTCATTGTTGCCTCCGATTCATTTAAGGCCAATTAAATCTTCAAATAGATGAAAGAAAAGTGTTATTGTTATCTTCTCTTCATTGATAATCTAAATAAACACTTGCATTGACGTCGCCTTTATAGTAGGTCCTGTAAGAAGTTAAAAGCATTCGTTGATAGACACTTGAAGGAAAGCAACTGTATATGCCAACTAACACTACAGTTGATAACAAAGGGGCAAAGTCAGTGATAGTTAAAACCACTGGAAATGAAAAACTAAGGGTAACAGTATTGTTATCGGTATTGGCTGATGGGACAAAATTGCAACCCTTCATAATATTCAAGAGGAAGAATCTACCAAAAGAAAAACTACCGCCTGGTATCATTTACAGATGCAGTGAAAAAGGCTGGATGACTAGTGACTTGATGATTCAGTGTCTGAGTGAATTGTGTGATAAATGACCTGGTGCTCTTTTAAAGATGAGATCAATGCTAGTCCTTGATGGTTTTCGAGGACATCTTATGGATGATGTGAAATCCAAAATATCACACCTCAGCACTGATCTGGTGATCATGCCAGGAGGCTTGACCTCCCAACTACAAATGCTCGATGTAGTCGTCAATAAGCCCTTTAAAGGTCATCTACGGCGCTATTATGGGGAATAGTTGCTGTCAGCGAATTGCCCTCTGACTCCAGCAGGTAGAATGAAAAAACCAACAGAGGCTCTACAGGGAAAATGAATTAAGACTGCATGGGACAGTATCTCACCAGCATCAATAGTCCATGGATTTAAGAAGTTTGGATGGATCAGAAGATGACATTCTGTGGGAGTAGGAAGATGATGCAGTTATTGGAGATTCCTCCAGTAGTGAAAGTGAAAATAACAATTAATATGTGCTAATGAGAAATAATTTGTATGAGAGATACTAATGTTCCAAAATATTCAATTGAAAATTCCAATCAAAGTTGCTTATTTCAATTGGTTCAATGTTCATTAGTCAATGGTATAATAAACCTCTGTCATTGTGTGCATAAAAAATTTTTTCCTTTAATTAGGAGTTCAAAATGGGGGGTCATCTTATAATCAGAGTTGTCTTATATTCGGGTATATACGGTACATACAATCCAAGTTTTAACAAATCAGAAAAAGCAATAATAAAAAAATATATAAATATTGTATAGAGTCCATGCTATACTTCTTGAGCATTCCATGTGACAGATGTTTTAATTTCAACCATTAAGAAAATTATTTTTGGAGAGCTTGATCCACTAAATAAAGTTTCCTATAATTCGATTTATTTCAGCTGCTAATAATACTATCGAAATGAACTATATGTAGTGATCACGATCGATCTCTACGGTGGCGAAATTCAATAAAATATCGCAAATGTGTACCTCGCACACCTTTTTTCCCAAAATGTTGGTCATACATGAAAATTTCTGACCAAGTTTCAAAAATTACAAATTTCGATAGTAAATTTACGGCAACACGCTTGCGTCTACGTTTATTCTCACAAAGGACAAAGAATTCTATGAAGTTTACACGTATCTACACGACCAAGAAACATTTAGAGTTTAAATGTTCTGTTTATACTGCCGTTGGTGCATCTTCAACATTGAGATGACGTAATATTTTTATAATATTAAAGCTGTAGTTTTAATTGAGTTTTAAGTTTACTACTGTTAATCAAAAAAAGCAGTTCTGTCATTAAAAATTTACTATCAGTTTCTACCTACACTTTTTGCCAGAATAAGTTGGCATCTGGTATCTCTATTCGCCATATTCATCGTGAGCCGCTGATGCTCCTTTAACCCGGGAGAGAACCATAGTTCCTTCTAATTTTTTTCATCCATGGGTGGAATGAATATCGCTATGAGCGCCTACATGACGATAGTGTGTGGATAGCAGTTTTTCTATTTCAGCATTACTTTTGCCACAGAAATTATTCCTCACTTGTGATTGGCTGAATCTGCCAGACACGCGTGTCAGTATGCTTTTCTGTCACTAGGTGTCACTGAGTGCATCAGAGAAAGTTGAACTAGTTGAGTTTATGTTAGATTTTTAAGAAATACGGATAGTTACATTATAGTTTAGAATGGAAAATTTTCCAAGTTATGCATTGATTGAAGTTGAGACACACGTTTATAATAATATTGAACTTGATGTGGTATGTTGAACTCAGAGGTAGATATTATAGTAAATCAGTTGACAACTTGTGTCATTAGGATGATTATCAATGTTTGTAAGTGTATTGTCAATTAGTGTTAGGCATTTTTAAGAAACCCTATCATGTTCAAAAACTGTTAACTTTATATTAAACAAATTAAGTAGATCAAATAATTTATTTGTAGCATTGGAGTTATCAAGAAAATTACCATTAAAATCGCCTCTAATTATAATATTCGGATTTTGGACAAATGTTCGTTTACACATACAATATCTGGGTTATGATATATTATTAGGATTTCCAATAACTTATTTCTCAAGGATGGAATTTTAATATGAAAAACATGTAGTTTAGAACTCAAAGTAGTATGCGAACCATTTTCTGCAAAGGCAGAAACAATCCCCCTTTAGGTCAACTATTTTATTATTTGGCTTTGGTCTGAGAAACTTAGCCTTGAGGAGGTTTTAGCTGGGCTAACCAAAAAGATATTTTTTTTTAAACTCACAACAAGGAAGGGTGCAAATAAGATAACAGATAGTAATGCCTAATGTGTTTTATTTAGTTGCATTAACGTACACACAATATGCAAATCTCACAATGCTATGAAAGTAGTAATTTAATTTAATTACTATTCACTCATACATGTTGTGAACATAACACAGTAGGATGTTTCTGGATGGTGGCCAATGGAATAATCACATAAAAGCCAATTCATTCACATAAAAACACCTCTGCATTAATACTACAGAAATCAGTAACATTTGCCTAAAGAAATGTTTTTTGAAACCCACTCCTGTAGACTATGCGGTGCTTCAACTGTGTTTCGATTGACTCTGCTAACATTCTCAGGTTTAGATGTCTTCTTGCAATAGCCATGCTCCACAGTAAAAGAAGACTTTTTAGGTATTCCTTTTGGCTGACAACTTCTGCTGCCTACTTTTGATGATCTTCTAGAAATAAAAGTAGGTTGCACAGGAATCTTGGTGGCATATTTTCTTCCTGCCACTGATTTATCAAAATTATAAAGAGCTGAGCAAACAGAAGAATGTGACTTGAGGGAAGTGAACTTTGAATGCATTGCATCAATTGCACCAATGAAGTCACTTGGATTTTCTTCAAGATTTTTTAGAGTACCTAATCTTAGCAATTTCCTGTATTTTTATCTTTGATTCCTCTAACTTCTCTGCCGTATTAACATTCTGTACACACTCCACTGAAGTTGATAGTAATTCAGCATCAAAACCTAGTTTTTGCTTAAAACCGTTGCCCTGTGGCAAATTCTCTCCTCTCCTTTCATTGCCTTTCATTGGCGAAGTAAGTGAACCATAGCATTAATGCAGAGAGAGGTACATACATTTTTTTGATCCAGTTGCTAACCAGTGAAAATATATTTTCTGCTCAGCTGTAATTGGAATAATATTTAAACATTTTGACTGAGCATTTAAAGCTGCAAGAAGCTAATGCTTGCAGGGGGTACCATTATTACCAATTTGGCATGTACATACCCCTAACTGCAAATTTACTTCATAGGTAAGGTGACCATATGTACCGGTTTGGCCGGGACAGTACCGGTTTTGGAGCCCTTGTCCCGGTGTCCCGAAAGACTAAACCAAAATACTTATTTGTACCGGTTTTGGGATTTATGCTCCCAAGGTTTCGACGATACTATCGATCCACACAAGCAAAAATAGGGAATAGATTTGCTAAAGACCGATGGAACGAAGTAACTATACATAGCGACATTAAAGCACTCTATCTACTATATACATATAATTAGCCGAAGCGGTAGATGATCTGGGAGCTTTGCTGCGCGTGCCTACGGCATATTGCCGAGAGAGTGGTGGAACTTCGTGCGTGGGGAAATAACCGGTAAGAAATGGGGATTCCCAATCTTTTGTTCCCTGAGAATTGTGGTAGTAGGGGTAACGAAAAGAATGAGAATTGATGTATACTACCACAGTGTACTACAATGTAGCTAACTGGCCTGTAACAATCTCGAAGTTTAGACTCCGCCATTCTTCGTTTGCCATTACATTTTTTGTTCAGTTTACTCTGTGGAATTTCTGCATGTTCCACTAGTTTGAAGGAAATGAGATGTGAGGACGTGTATATAATTTGAAGTCGTTCCACGAGGTAAGAAGTTGTTAACAACAATTTAAAATAATTTTTGCCAGTTTCTCTTTAACCTATTCTATGTTAAATTACTTTTCTCAGCATCGATCGAATGTTGGCAACCCTAAAGACAATAAGAAGAAAGTAATGCCAGGGGAAATTTTGCAATTGCAACAAATTGTGCATTTTCCAGACAAATGAAGACTGGATTCCCCTCTCCACCCCACCACCCAACCATATTCAACAGTAAGGCTTGGATTTATCGGAGAAATAATGTAAAGAAACACTTTGTTTGTTGTGGTCTGCTTTCATGGTGTGTAAACCTCACAGTCTGTTATGGAAAAACCTCAGCCTTGTTAGCTTATTTAGTAAGGTTAGTAACAAAAAAAAGAAAAATACTCCTAAATCATCATGACCTCTTGAAGGAAATTCTTTGAAGATGCTACATCTGAATTATGGTTACACTTGTTACTAATTCAATTGAAATTATTTAATGACACTGTCTTAAAAATTGAAGAGAAGAATATTTCATTAATGGAAATAGCCACTGCCCTGGCTAATTTGAGAAATCAGATGATAGTAAGAAGAGAAGCCAAGTTTGTTAGAATGAAGGTGTCAATGATGGTTGAATCACTCAAAGACGAAGGTGAATTAATGCCTGAGACATTCTATAAGACAGTCGATATTTTCTTCCAGACTGCATTGAATTATTTAGAAGAATGGACTAGAAACTTTAAATTTGTTTCCATCTTTGAATGTACAACCTCTCACTTGATCGGAGGGAGGTGATTCGATGGTAAATTGCCTATACTCCAGAGACAAACAGAGTTTGTCCCGGTTTAGCTGATCGGAAATCTGGTCACCTTATTCATAGGTCATTCCATTACATTTATTATGCACTTCAAACATTCCATAATTTTCATCAATTATGGACATCTTGTAATTTTTTTTGTCAGGCAAATATCCTCCCTATTAAAATGTCAAGAACTTTCCTTGAATATTACTCTGGCAAAGAACTTGTTACAAAGTTAAATAGTTGTCTGATATTATAAGCCATACAACCAGTGCTGAGTTGCCAAAAATTTAACAACCGGTTCTCTCACATCATATAGCACTGCCAGAAATTTAACAAACGGTTCTCTCTTTTTCTTCTTTCTTAATGAGAAAACAAAAAATATTTTTGAAAATGTACACATTTTTAATTGTTTATTACTGATATTTTTACAGTCAAAAGTCTATCTACTATATATTTATGAAAGTTTGTTTGTTTATTTGTGCATCTATACATTTCCACACCGTTAAAGCTAGAGTAATCAAACTTTCAAAAGATACTTTCTTCACAAATAGGAAGGCCGTAGGTACTTTTTAAACCCAAATGTTTTATATTAATCGTACAAAAAGCAAAATAACTTTGTATGCTGATGCTAATGGCAGCCCATAACACTACAGATGGATCAGAAAAACGGAACAGTTCTTTTTGAACTGTTCTGATGCCTAAACTGTTCAATAAAATAACTGTTCTCATAAACTTCCTGTTTTCAAAGAACAGGCAACTCTACATCTTATACACAGTAAGAAAGGTGGGAAAGGACTACTTCCTTATCCGTAATTGGACAGCGGGTACTGATTAAACTACGCGTATTTTCCCAAGTCCTGTTATTGATTTGAATCAAATTTGGTACGATTGTAGAGGGCTCCAAAAATAATTCATATGTGGTATTTGTTTCTCTCTGCCCGTTTTATTCAAAATGGCGGCAGAGTGAATTCTTAAATACCATTAATCATCTAGAATTCCGATCGGATTTGAACCAAATTTCCCCGGGCAGCGCCAGGTATTTCTGCTAGTTGACATATAAAAATACAAATTTCATGGTGCTACTATAGCGTGCGGTCTACCAAGATATCTGTAATCTACAGAGGAATTATATCTCGCTTGACTGTTGCGCCGCAAATGAAGAGGAAATTGGCGAGCCTTCGGCTAGCTTTGTTTTTATTTTAGTTGTCGTCTCCGGGCGCTACCGAGCCCTTCGCCTCGCTGGAACCAAACCATCCCTCCCCCTTGTCTAGTGATCGGGTTTGTAAATGTCGCGACAGGCCGATCAGTCATGGGCTAGCAAGCTTTAGGGTAATTTTGTATTATTACAATGCAACAGTCAAATTGGGATTTTACACATTCTAAAGTACTGTAAAAATTGTAGACTGCAGTCTTCAGTGTAAATATGTTGTAGCATGCACGTTACAGTGTAAATATCCTGGTAGACCACACACTATAGTGTAAATATCTTGGTATACCGCACGCTATAGTAGCACCAATTTAACAATAAGTTGTGGGTTTTGTACAATAAATATATAATTTAATATACAAAGTATAATTTTAAATATGGGTTTAATTGCAAAATTTAGTGCACATAAAGGTAACAAGTTAGGAAAGTGTACAATGTATCACAAATGGGCACATTTTGTGCATTGGTGTATTAGAAAGTAATTATATATCTGTACGTAAGGGAAATTGCGTTTTAAAGTTATTTTATTCATCATAAATAATCCATTTTCTTCCTATTTAAAAATATTACATGCACACATAAGGAAATTAAACGTTTGTTTGAGAGATTGTTTATGTTAGCAACAATGAAGAAGTAACCATGTAAGAAAATTTTTAAGTTCAACTCGAATTAAGACATTTTTGTTTGATTTTCTCGATAACGGCTACTCCTACGATAAAAATGTATAGGAAAAGAAATACTCTTCTTTACCAGTTCTACAAGTTTTATTTGAAAAATATTTTGATATGAGCAATACTTGACGAGATATGACGAAAATTTAATTTTTTGTCACCAGTAAAGTGGTACCCCTGATGGGCGTACGTGATTCATTTTTGCGATTTTCTGATTATATTTTATTGTAAGTCCTTAATATCAAATTTCATGAAAATCTGCTTGGTAGAAGCCGAGAACGAACATGAGGACGGACGGATGGACAGACCGACGATAATAGGCGCTCACACTGGAAGCAAAACGTGCCTAAAAATCACTCTATTATAATTTTTTCACATCAAGCACTTAATGTATATACTATATTACTTTTATTTAAAACGAGGATACAAAAAGTGTTTGTTAAAAATGTTATAAGTATGCTGCAAGAAATTAACATCTTTGTATATTAACCCAAGATATTTTAAGAGGGCTTATCATTTCAAATAATGTCCTTAGAATGAGTCGGCAATTGTAAATTCTTAGTAAACACAAAATAAAATGAAAAGAAAGCACGGAATAGCTAAGTAATATCGCTATATTACAAGGGTTTATAAATAATATTCAGATAATTAATGAAAACAATACCTTTCTTAAGATTTAAAAGCAATTAAGTAAATTGTAAATGTTTTTCAAAACCATATATCGAAAAGCGTACGTTATAAGACTAAGAATTCAATTTCCAAATTGCCTCTTGGTTTTCATCGTGAATTTTAATTTTTGAATGACGAACTTGAGTATCTTCAGCGGATCTATGATTTCTCAGCCATGATCGAACATATGGTTCTGGATTCCATAAATTCTGTGGTTTACCTAGCAAAGTTATGGATATAAAGTCCGAAATATTTTTGACTGATAAACTTGCTCTTTTAAGACTGCAAATATTATTTATCTAGGAAAATACCCTTTCAGCTTCTGTCATACTAATTGCTATCATTTTCGCAATATTTTTTGCTTTCTTAATTCTTATATTACTAAATTTGATATTATTTTCCATATAATCACGAAAATTGTTTATATCGATCTCAAATTTCAATAATGAGTTTAAATGATGAAGTTTTTCCTCTCCTGACGTACAGAGTAACATTCTTTCTCTTATATTCCACTAGCAGAACTGCCCGTTGAATTTCAACGGATTTATTGAATCTAAAACTTCAACCGTGTAACATGTAAACATCGTAAGAATATAATAATACACAGTTTTAACTGTCGAACAAAGCAAAAATGAAGAAAAACCTGTTCGCAATTACCTATTTAGATGAATGAAAGAAGAAAATCTTGCACTCTGAAAAATTGAAAATTACGTGTAAACTTATGATAAAATAATAATTGAATTAAGCACCCTTCCCCTTCCCCCCTCCCCCAATTTTTTATCGCCATATAGCCTATGTTATAAAATTATTTACCTATGTGAAGTTTTGTGACAATATCTTCAAAGGTTTGAAAATCATAATTTGTGAAAAATCTACGTCTAATTACACAGTCCTACAAATGAAAATTTTTTTTTGTTTCCTTCGCTAAAATAGGTTTCTTATAGACATTTTTGTGCTGAATACTAATCTGTTTTTAAAAGTTTTGTATTACGTATACTTTTTGAGAAATGAACATAGTTGTGTTTACGATAAGAAAAGTGAAATATGCCTTCTCTTGCCTAAAATATTTTGGCTG
The DNA here is from genome assembly GCA_036926305.1 of Uropetala carovei. NCBI lineage: Eukaryota > Metazoa > Arthropoda > Insecta > Odonata > Petaluridae > Uropetala > Uropetala carovei. The sequence continues at coordinate 4,597,556 of JAXCHB010000180.1, read as the reverse complement.
ATCACTTCGTCTTGTAGGATGACTGTGGAATTTCTCGGATGAGACACCAACAATAATCAGCTAACATGGAAGAACTCCACTTTCCTTTATATCGTTGTTCCATGGTGGAAATATCTTGGTGGAACCTTTCTCCATGTTCGTCACTGACCTCGCCCAAATTGACAGGAAAAAAATGCAGATGGGAATCCAGAAAATGTAATTTATGGTACATATTACAACCTAAATTGTGATATGCCTGTAGCATTGCTGCCACAATGTTTTCATAATTTGAAGACTTCACTTTTCCCAAAAAATGTTCTGTAACCTGCTTAAATCCAGTTCGGGCAGCATGTTCCATCTGGTTTAAAGATTCTTCAGATTTTGTGTCTGAAAGTAGTTGCCTAATTTGAGGGCCAATAAAAATGCCTTCTTTCAGTTTGGACTCTCTAATCTTTGGAAATTTACTATGGAGGTACTGAAAACCTGGACCATCACGATTCATTGCCTTCACGAAGTTTTTCATAAGTCCAAGCTTTATGTGTAATGGTGGCAAGTATACCTTTTGTGGGTTCACCAATGGTTTATTTTTAATATTTTTTTCTCCTGGCGTTAAACATTCACGTAATGATCCTTTTTCGCTCTACTATCCCATTCACAGAGAAAACAACAGTATTTTTTATATCCACTTTGTAATCCAAGAAGAATTCCTATTACCTTAAGGTCACCACATATATTCCATTTATACTTATCATAATTAATTTTTTCTAAGAGGGACTTCATATCTTTGTAAGTTTCTTTCATATTGACTGAATGTATAAGTGGGATGGATGGCTTAGTGTTACCATTGCGAAGAAGTCCAGCTTTCAAACTTATTTTTGATGAGTCAATGAAAAGTCGCCATTCTTCTGGTTTATGATCTTGTCCCAGGCATTTCATTAATCCATTTACATCGTTACTGAAAGTTAGTTCGCCGCATTCTGAGAAAACGTTAATTTGGTCTTTTTTGGAGGTTCCGAAAAGCAGTTACTTTGGTTTCCTTTTCAAGAAGATTCCATCCTTGAAGGCGAGAGGCTAAAAGCTCTGCCTGAATTTTTGATAGATTGAGATCTATGACAGGATCGTTTAACTCTGATTGAGTAATTAATGGGGGCTTTTTGAATCATCAGCTTCAAAATCTGTATCATAACTATTTTTTTCTACAAACATCGGCTCTTCATCTCTGCTCTCCAAATCTGAATTTGTTGGTGGTCTTGGCACTGGTAAGTCAACAGAATGTGGAACTGGTCGAATAGCTGATGCGAGATGAGGCACAATTTCACCATCATCACGGAGTAAATACAACTACTCTCATTTCTCGAAATCTATACGTGATACAAAAATTTTTAAAGTAGATTCGGATTCAGCATAAAAAAGCTCAGAATCACCTAAGATTTTTAAGGGAACAAAAATTGTGTTTAACAGTGTTATTTTTACGCGTATGACATGGAAATATTTTTCGATTAAGAAAGCAAAGAAACAGTCGCGAACGCGACATCGCTGTTTTAATCAAAGTCGGTGTAAGATTATGATTCTACTAGAGAGATTTACCTTATTTTATTCTACGTTATAATATTGAAATATTTTCGATGTTAGAATATTAACCTTTATTATATTTTATAGAATTGTCGTTATCGAACTCAATGATGCAGTTTATATAATTATCCTGGCAATAAATATCGTCTATACCTATTACATTTCTTTGAGGAATAAAAATCTACTTTTGTTTTCAATGTGCAAAAATAATTTTAATACTTAAAAGAATATTTGATGAAGAATAATTCACTGGACAACAGAAAAACACTTATTTTTGATTATTTGTTGAAAAGTTATTGCATTTGATGCGGCACAATGCGTGAGCTGAGAAGACTACGGATAGATTGCGTCGCAGCCTAGCGGTGGTTATAGCGGCGACGAATCTAACCGTGGACTCTTCGAGCCATGCGCATCTCGGTGCTTCAAATGCTAATAACTTTTTAACAAATAATCGTAATTCAGTTCTTGAAAAAATACTTTAAAGTAGGGAAAGTAAGCTTCAAATTTACGCTTACCAAATTTTTTTACGATTTATTTTCGGAGAGTTATGTCATTTTCAATTTAAAAAATTTCCGTTTTTTCCCGTTTTTTCACAAAAATGTCGGAGTTTTGTGCTTGTGGCTTCTACAGTAATTTATTTTTGAACTGATGCATTTTTTAAATACACAGTAGCAACCTTTTGGAGTAATAAGTCGCAAATCAGATTGCGTTATCATTTTTTGTTGCCATCTGAGAATTTTCGAGAAAAAATCGACTGAAAAAATAGATTTTTGCAATTTAAAAAAAATGGAGGGTGATGGAAAAAAACGGATTGCGGATTTGTTTTCAGCGTGCCGAAATCATAAAGAATCACCCTTCAAAGTTCAGGAAACAAAAATGCTGTCGAACAGTGTTATTTAAGTTACTTCCATAATTTTTAAAATTGTTTGCTTTGGAGAACTCTACGCCACACTTTTAAATTTTTATCGCCATATAGCCTATGTTACCTGCAGGGTAAAATTATATACCTATGCGAAGTTTCGTGACAATTTCTTCAAAACGAAAACTCTAAGTAAAACCAGCAAGACTACAATAATCAACAAAAAATAAATGAACAAAGGAACTTACGAAATGATTTAATTTTACGAAAGACAAATAATTAAATAGAGAACGTTTAAGAATCATTGAGTGAATATCACCCTCAGACCATTAGCTCGATTCTCTCATCCATGCTCATTGATGCTCGTTCATGCTCATCCACGAGTTCTGTTTGGTTCTGTTACAGGAAAACAATTATTGTTTACATCAACAATACTTTGGAAACAATGAAACGATTTATCCAATCACAGTTTGTGGGAAATCTACGTCTAATTATTTAAGTTACGTAGTTTTAAAAACATCTTGCTTCGGAGAACTCTACGCCACACGAAAATATCATTAAAAACGATTTATTAGTAATATTTCAATTATAATCAACAAATATTAGGTTGTCATGTAAACAAAGCAAACTTGCACACAGAAATTGAAAAACGATATTACGTTAAAAATATTCCAATATAGATGCATTGGACTCTCAATATCGGCGACAATGGGAGTTGTCATGGTAGCTTATAATGGGTACTGTAATAAAACTGATAAAATCATGTATTTTATTGATTCTAAATGCATTTTTATGCTAATTCGATCAGGATTCGGATTCTGTCTTCAATAAAAATAAACTTTGTTCTTTTCTTCATAGAACCATTCAAGTCTCAAGTTCGTACCATGTTTCTAAGTAATTTTAAAATTCAAATGAAAAATGTGCTGCACTCGTCCCTATGTTATTCAAATGAAAAAAGAAAATATTTTAAAAAATTAGAAAGGTCAATCAAATCAATATAAAAATCTTACTACACCACCGTACTTGTTATTCCGGTTAATATGACACCTTCCATTTTTTTCTGCGTGTTGTAGTTTCTGAGCCTTAGTAGAACATACAAACACCTTACTTTATAGATATGTATAGATGTATAGATGAATTAGGATCCACAATGTAGAAAATTAACAAAACACTGGCACTAGACGTAGATATCTCTTCCTGTATTCCAAAATCCTCAATCTTTGCACTAAGAGAACACATCCACTCCGTAAATTTTTGCATGCGAGCTGTTCCTTAACAATAATAAGCTAGTGCACATCGGGGAATTTTCTCCATTCCATAACTGAATAATTTGTCGACATTGCCTAATAATTTGGGTTGGATGGAAGTGGCTACATTTTACTCTGAATCTCGCTCTAAGAAAAACAATTAATGAATCAATCAATAATAGCAATTAACTTGTTTTGTGATCATACTCGCTGTTCTTTATTGAATGGAATTTGTAGACAAATATTAGAAGATTGTATGTAACGCGTTCTAAATAAATCGAATTAAACATGCTCCTCCAAAAGTCAAATGTTAGCCGTAAAGATAGTTACAGAAAATACTATTTAAAAACAATGAATATTATATAACTAATTCCATCAAATCGATTAAAATATTTGGTACTTAGGTATTATCTCCAGGACCTTCGCAGGACTCTGATAATACATAAGTACTAAAGATTTTTATTAATGATAACAACAATCTCTCTGAATAATTTATGTAATGATTATAACATTCTAAATTATACTATTTATTCATTAATTTTTACCATGTTTTGGTGGAAAGAACAAGGTTGGATTGGTTTCTACCAAGATATCTGTAGTCTACAGAGGAATTATATCTCGCTTGACGCCTACACAAAATTTGAAGTCCAACCCATATTGATTAACGATGTAGTCGTTCAAAGTTTTGAAAATTTCAGAACTAGTTGTTTTTGTCGGTAGTGAGGCAGAAAAAAAGAACTCTTCCTTCAAATCACCATTAAATTCAAAGCGCACATACACCATCAGAATAGCCGCATTTGAAATGTCTGTACACTCATCAAGCTGTAAAGAGAAGTACTTTGCTAATTTAATCTGTTCTATGAGCTGATCTTCCATATCTTGAGACAGATCTAAAATTCGTCTAGCTATAGTGTCATTTGAAAGTGGCACCTGACTCAATTCGACAGTTGTTTACAAAAACTCAGTTCGATGGATCACTCTTGGTCTCTTGGAGAAAGATAACAAGAAAATAAATCCACGTGAGAATGAGAAACTACGGGACTCTCATGATCGATTTGTTTCATAAAAGGTGAGAACGGATATTTGACTCTGTCAGCAAATGTTTTGAAGCGTCGTGACATTTGAAACGACATTCGGGATAAATTTAATCTGTTTACGATTTGGATTGACCCAAACGGTTGGCCACAGAGCACCCCCGTTCCTCTGTTAGTCGCAGGTGTAGGTATCATTAGCTTAAGTATATGTCTGTTAAAATTCTTGTGGCACTATCCAATTTAAATCTGCTTAGAAAAGAGAGGTTTAATAAACGGGAAGGACAACACGTTGTCCCAGGAAAAGAATAAAAAGCTTGCCTTTTGCATTAAATGTATATAAAGGCATTTGTTAATCCAGGTCTGGGTCTCACTCTCATTAGTCTATGTCAAGGCAATGCTTCGTTAACATCTGTACATTACCCTAAGAAATTGTCGCGGACCGGCAGCCGATGGCTCGCGGACTGGTGCCGGTCCGAGGACCACCACTTGAGTAGCACTGCTGTAGTAGCTTCACTAAATCCGTTGAAATTCAACGGGAAATTCTGCTAGTAATTAATAAAAGGAAACAAAATATCTTACTATAACATTTATTTGATGTTTTATTAATGTTATGCCAGTAAGTGATCCAGACCGCAATGAGTTACATTTTCACTTTCACATACGAAGTATCGAGAAAGTATTCTTATCGCGAAAACATTCGACGTCGAGATTTTTACAAAAATATACTTTTTAGGTGTCGCTGAATCCGAAAAAGTGGTTTTCCCAATGCCGTCTAGAGCCCAAACGGTAGAGCGAAAAAGAATGAAATCTTGCAGTTAGGCATTTTATCATACTGAGCAGAGTCTATGAAGAAATGGTTGACATTGCTCAATAATTAAGGGAAGTTTATTCTACACATTTTTAACAAGAATTTGATTTTCTCAAAAACGTCTCTAACGATTTTGATCAAATTTCGTTCAGTTATTTGAGTTTACGTCTTCAGTAATACTGTATAGTTCATATTTCTCAAAAAATGAATAAGGCTAATTTATTCTATGCAACTTTAAGAATAATATGATTTTCTCAAAAACGACTCAAACGACTTTGATCAAATTTTGTACATTACTTGAGTATACTTCTGCAATAATATTACACATTTCATTTTTCTCAATGAATGAATATAAGTCTAGTTTATTCTTGGGCAACTTTAAGTAAAATTGGATTTTCTAAAAACCGGCTGATAAGATTTTCATTTTCTAAAGATGACTAACCGACGAATTAGTATATGAGAAAGTTTGTGCAATGTATGTTGTACCCAGGGGCAGATTGGGCCGCCGGGACTCCGGGCAAAGTCCTGGTGGGCCGATGCTGCTCCTGGGCCGCTGCCTTTGAGGTTGATGCCTCGGCCAGGAGCTGGCGCTTTTCCGTATTCTAAAGTAAATTTTTGCAAAATATGGGCTGCGGCCTCCTATGGGGCCGCAACATTATTTTAGTTGTTAGGTGGGCCGATATCCGAGTATTTGCCCGGGCCAATTTTTGCTCCCAATCCACCCCTGGTTGTACAGATATTTTGTAAAATATCAATGTAATTTTATTTGAGTATGTGTAGTATCGGGACAGTTCCCACCTTGCCACCAAATGAGATACGTGTGAGAGAGTTTACAAGAATATCACGTTACATTCTGACTCTCCCATTAAAGATCACTATGCTGTATAAAAACATTTTGTCTCAATGTCGCATTATGTATTAATCTGGTCGGTTGGAGTAGGAGTTCGCGCTTTGCTGCCAAACTATGTGTGTGAGAGAGTTTACGAAAACGTTATATTCTGACTCCCGTTAAAGATGGATACAATATATAAAAACCTCAATCTCAATATTGCCTTTTGTATTAATGTAGTCGGTTGGAATAACAGTTTGTCCTTTGCCGCCCAGCGACATCGTTTACATGAACATCAAGTCCAGTTCATACAAGCCGATCGAGTTGTGTAAAATGTTCTTGGCAACGCAATTTACGTAGATGATGAGAGAGAACACAAGATCGCTGAGGAACTGTTTGAGGACAGTGAGGGCAGTAATAATGAATTCAGAGGCTTTAGTAATTCAGACATCTAAAGTAAATACATAAATATTCTTATTTGTGTTTTTAAAAACAATATTTAAAAGAATATTATCGAAATGCATTGAAATGTACGATTTATTTGTAAAAACAAGATAGTTATCGAAATGCATTGAAATGTACCATTTATTAGGAAAAACATTCGGAAATATAAATTATTTCCTTACTGAAAAAAGTTGTATGCATTTATAACCATATATATTATGCATCCTAACTTTTTGTCAAATATTTCGAGAAAAAAATGCATATTATAATCGGAAAATTACTGTATGTATTATATTTGAAGCATTTCGCTTTCTGAATGATTAGAATAATCGCATTTACCCCATTATATTTTAACAGGCAATCCTACTAGTAAATAAATAAAATGTAAGGTATTTGGGACTAACCTTTCAGCAACCATGGGAACTGCCTCTGCCTTTTGTTTCTCATCTCCCTTAATAGCAATTTTGTTGCCACTGTTGCTCTTAAGAGGCTCCTTCTCAGCACTGCAGAAAAACAATAATATTAATATTGTCAAAATTTTGACAGAAATGCATTGAAAAGTAATGCAATGCATAGCATCAAAAATCAGACAAATTTATAACAATTAATCATAGATGCAAACATTTCTCTGAATGCATTGCAGCCAGCATTGTTGCATTCTCTGCTAATGTTTTAAGTAATATTTTTACATCTTTATTCACAAAATGTATGTGATACATTTCCTCGTTGGTAGTTTAATTAAATATATCATTCTTGATATATTGCTAAAAACTGCATATCTAATAGTTAAACATGATTAAGAGAAGTAATTAACAAGTAAATTCACTAGGTCATGAACATGTTGTAATGCTAATTGAAGATTATTATTCCTTTCCAAAAGTATTCCATTACTCAAATATTGTTTCAAGAAAAACTGATTAAACAAATTAACATCTACATAATTTATTATAAATGAGAAGTATACATACATACATACATACAAATCACACTGTGCAATTTAAAAAATTTTCAGCCATAGGATGAGCTAGATAATTCTCTAGGGAAGTAGAATGCATGACTCTCTTTATTCCTGCCAAATTTCAAGTCCAAGTTCAAGAATGTCTATTCACAGCATCATCTGTAACCTTATTTTTTGGACAGCCCATGTAACATCTCAAATACTGTTCCAAGAAAAACTGATTAAACAAATTAACATCTACATCATTTATTTTAAATGAGAAGTATACATACATACATACCAATCACACTGTTCCCTTACGGGGTAATCAAGCTAAATGCCTCTACCATTCACAATACTCCTCCACACCTTACTATCCTTACACACTTCTTTCGCTTCAAACACATCCATGCATCGTTTCATACATCGTCTTCCATTCCTTAAACTTCTGACCTCTCTTTTCTTGAGAGTCTCCTCCACCACATTCAGCCAGCTTTTTCTTGGTCTTCCTCTCCATTTTGATCCGCATACTCTACAATCATTTGTCAATTTAGTCACCCGGTTCTCATCCATTCTCTCCACATGCCCAAACCATCGCAGCACACTCATACTGACCTCTTAAAGTTTCTTTCATTCCACATTCATTCATCACCCAAATATTCCTGACTCTGTCTTTCCTGGTTTTCCTACACATGCTCCTCATATAACCTATTCCAACTGCATTCACCTTACTCGTGTGTTTCTCCTGACACACCCACGTTTCGCTACCTTACAACAAGGTGGGTACAAGCACACTTCTATACACAGCCATTTTTGCTTCCTTAGACACTTCTTCACGATTTAGTACTGACCACATGCTACCCACCACTTTTCTACCAGCATTCACACGCCTTTCTATCTCTCCATCTATTCTTCCATTCTTAGAAAACATTCTTCCCAAGTACACAAACTCATCCACCTGTTCAACAACTTCACCATTTATCCGCAGCTTGCAGTCATTCAATTCACTCATTCAATCCAATACAACAACCTTTGTTTTTGACACATTGATCTTCAGATCCATTCTCTCTGTAACTTCAGCCATACTATCTAACATTCTTTGCAACTCATTTGGCGTTTCAGATATCAACACAGCATCATCAGCATACAACAGCACCCACACATTCACTTCCCCAATCCTCAGACCAATCGCATTAGCACAGACTTCCCTCACACATTTATCCATAAACACATTAAACAACCAAAGAGACATCACACACCCTTGCCGAACACCTCTTTCAATCTTAAACCAGTCACTCAGCACACCATTTATTCTTATGCGAGCCTTACTTCCTGAGTAGACTGCTCTCACTGCATTCACTAACCAGTCATTCACTCCATACTCAGCCAGAGCATTCCACAGGTCATTTCTATTGACTCTGTTATAAGCCTTCTCCAAATCCACAAATGCACAATACACTTTCTTTCTCACATTCATACACTTCTCGATTACTTGTTGGAGAGCAAAAATCTGATCAGAACACCCCCTACCTGGCATGAAACCACACTGTACCCCCCAAATTTTACTCATAGTAGCCATTCTAACATTTTCAATAAGTACTTTACCAAACACTTTCCCAGGTATACTCAATAAACTAATAGCTCTGTAATTCTTACATTCTACTTTACTACCCTTCCCTTTGTACAAAGGAGCAATGATAACATTCTTCCAATCATCCGGTACAACTGAAATGTTAACACACAAATTAAATAAAGCGCTCATCCAACTCATAAGTAAGCTACATCCATAGTTCAGCATTTCACCCATAATTCCATCCATGCCTGCAGCCTTCCCATTCCTCAACATTTTCACACATCTCACGATCGTCAACTCTGTCTTTACTGGACACATTCATACAGTCAGTATCACTTTGGATGCCAAACTCTTCAGAACTACCTCCATACAAGTCCTCAAAATACTCCTTCCAACATTCTGTCACTTCATGTTCATTCCACAGTTTCTCCATCCTAATTTACAATCCCATTCATTCCATTGTTGCTGCCCTGTCTCGCCCTTTTTATCCACTTCCAGAATAACTTCTTATTCCCTTCAAAATCATTCTGCTTCTTTACAGCCTCATTCAAACGTACTCGTTCTTTGCTTTCCTTAACTGCATTCTTAGCAGCCTTATTTTTCTTCCTATAATCATTATGCAGAATCATTCTCTTATATGCCTCCTTCTTCTCATTAACTGCTTCACTCACTGTTTCATTCCACCAAGCATCCTTTTTCATACAGCCCAATAAAGTCATTCCACACACCTCTGAAGCACACTGTGTAACATTCTCTTTCAGTCTATTCCAAGCACCGTCCACATTTCCTTTCCTTATATCCTCTTCCCATTCAGTCTGCTGGACAGTTACCGTATTCACCTGAATCTAAGACGACCTTTTTTTCTAAATTTTCAGCTGTAAATATCAAGAGTCGTCTTACATTCGAATACGAAGTATATTTAAGCATTTAATCAATGGTTTTTACAACAAATGGTATATTAGAGTAAACAATTCACAACAGCAAATTCAAGTACGTACATAAAGAAGTGAAATAAACAAATAGTAATAACAATAAGAAAAACATGACGGGAATAATAATTATTTAGACTAATAATCATCGTCGACGATCATAACACAGACGACGTACTTTCATCTTGCACGTAATTGCAACCGCAATGTCAAAACAAATGAGAGTGGAAATCATTGGGATTCCCCTTTCAAACGACGCACCGCGATTCACTAAGTGTGACAGTAATTTTGAGTTGTGCATTCTTGATTTAAATGCACAACCCTTAAGTTAAAATGACAGATTATGTTGAAGTACGTGGCATGAGTGCAAAAGGAAAGTTAACAAAGGAATTAGACGGAGCTAAGATACAAATTTTAAGCTGATCGTGATAAATTACGCCGAAAAAACTAATAACTGTGATGCGAGTAGAAAGTTCGGTGTATCTGAGGCAAATGTGCGTCGATGGAAACTCTCAAAACAGGAACTAGAAAAAGCCAAAGCCACAAGGAAGTCACTCAGTGGTCCAAAATTAGGCCGATTTCATGGCATTGAAGAAGAAGTAGTCAAGTTTGTGCGCACCATGAGGAAGAACGGTATGTCTGTTTCGACTGAAAGTATTATACTTAAAGCTAATGAAATTGCTAGAGGACTTAATATATCATTGCAAGAATTCAAGGCCAGCAGAAGTTGGTGCATGAGAATGATGCGACGAAATAATTTTTCTTTACGGCGACGAACTTCGCTGTGTCAGAAATTGTCAGATGACTATGTTGAAAAACTTCTCGCTTACCAGAAATACGTAATTGGACTTAGAAAAGCCAATAATTACCTTTTGAGCCAAATAGGAAATGCCGATGAAACTCCGGTTTTCTTCTACATGCCATCTAATTATACTGTGAACGAAAAAGGTGCGAAGTCCATCCTAATTAAAACTACAGGCAACGAAAAAATGCAAGTCACGGTAATGTTGGCGGTTTTAGCAGATGGGACTAAATTACCACCATATGTGATTCTAAAGCGGAAAACAATGCCTAAGAAACATTTGCCAAGTGGAATAATAGGTGTCAAGAAAAGGGGTGGATGACTAAAGAACTAATGAGAGATTGGTTACATGTGGTGTGGAATAGACGGCCAGGAGCTTTACTGAAACAGAGAGCAATGCTTTCACTGGATGCATTCAAGGACACTTATCTCCTGAAATTAAAAACATAATGAGTGCGATGAATATTGATCTTATTGTAATACCTGGAGGAATGACATCGCAACTTCAAGTTTTAGATGTTGCTGTCAATAAGTGTTTTAAAAATAATTTACAGGTTTTGTATTCTGAGTGGTTACAGAGTGGAACTCACACTTTAACACCAAAAGGAAATCTTAGGAAACCTGAAGTTGCAATGCTCTGCCAATGGATCAAGGCATCGTGGCAACAAATAAATGCAAAAGTAATAGTGAAAGGATTTAAGAAATGCTGCTTATCTAATGCCATGGATGGGAGTGAGGATGATGTTTTGTGGGAGACTGATGATGAAGTTGAGAGTGATAAAGATAGTGAGCGTGAGGAAAATAGTGAATGTTGCATAGATAGTGATGATGACTAATTCAATAAAATGATTTTATGCAGCACTTGGATTGAAATGTTTTTTTGTTGTCCTGAAATGAGTATATTCTTTCAATGTATTTACTTTATTTTTAATGTTATCTTAAATTGAATGCTACCATTTAATTTGTTTGAAAACCTGAATGGTTCTATTTGTGATGTGATCTTATGATTTTAAAATGTTAAACGACAATGACATTCAAGAAAAGTATAAGAGAAAATAAATATTTCACAAGATTTATAATTTTTGTAGTAATGAAGGTCAATTTGAGCTTTTTTCTCTTTTGGAATCATCAAAATGGGGGGTCGTCTTAGATTCAGGGTCGTCTTGGATTCGGGTGAATACGGTAATTTACCTTCCAACACATTCATATACTTGATCTTTACCTCACATTCTTGCAATCTCTCTACTTTCACTCTAGTCTGTTTCACACACTTACTCTTCCTCCAGGTCTACTTCCTTCCAAGATCCACTCTAGAGACAACCAAAAAATGATCTGTCCTGCACTCAGCTCCTCTCATCACCCTTGTATCCTTCACCAGATCTCTCAGTCTTTCATCCTACAGAACTAAGTCAATCATACCTTTTGAGTCACCCCTCTGCCATGTATACATGTGGATGTTCTTATGCTTATACCATGTATTTGAAACAAACAAACTTTTCCATGCAAATTCCAATCAAACTCTCACCATTATCATTTACTCTGGGGTCACCAAAGGGGCCCACCACTTTCTCAGTGCCCTCCCGTCTGACACCTACCCACCCATTCATATCGCCGAGTACAATTGTTCTCTCACCTGCATCACAATTATTCAACACATCTCTCAATTTCTCCCACAACTCATCTCTAACTGTTTCACTCTCACTATCCACAGGAGCATAACATGCAACCAACAGAATTCTACGAATTCCTACTTTCATACGAACCCACAACAATCTGGGTGACACAAATTCATACTTCCTCACATACATTTTAGCTCTTTCATTCAGGATCAAACCAACTCCTTGACTCCCATATGTACATACATCCACACCAGACCACACAGCCAAACTAAACTACCATCATTCATTACCACAGCATCACTCCCCTTCCTTTTTGTCTCACATACACACAGCACATCCAATCCTCGTACATTCATTTCACTCACCAACTCATGTTCTTTGCCATACACTGCTCTAACATTCCACGTGCCTAACTTCCACTCGCGTAAGTCGTCTAATGATGGGCCAACCAGTTTTAACCTCTGCTGCCCACCATGGCTTTGGTGATCCGAGGCTTTTTGTATAGCTTTGTTAGTAATGGTAAATTAGAGAAGACTAGGTTACCAGCCTAAGTCGTACCTGTGCCGACGCAGCATTACCGGTCAGTATTGGCACATTTTGGCAAGACTGCCACAAACGCAACCGAAGCTCAGTCTTATCCCAAGCAGGCTTACGCTACTCTGTATAAGCTAGGATCCCTATTAGAGACTACCTTGCAAGCCAGCAATCTGTTGCCCGCATCCTACCACTAGGAGGTACATGCACTGTACTGACACACTCAGGATACAATATGAGAAGTATTAGATTAAAAATTCTCTCCAGCTTTTCATTCACCTTATCCATGCAAAAAAACTAGTTTTTAAAGAAAGTGCTAATATTTTTCAGTGAAGTAGCAATCTGACTTTGAGAAACACAATTGGAAACTTGAAATTCAAATAGAATTAAATAAATCAATACCAATATAAACTTAAATTACAAAAAATAACTTATTTTTGCATTCCAAAATTCAGATAGGATATCCCAATAATAATTTAAAACTACCAGTGGCGTAGTGGACACCTCTGCATGGCAGGGGGGCCAGGGACCGAAAGGAGGCCCAAAGCAAACCATGGCTAATTGAGACAAAGAAACGATCAAGAATTGTCCGGAATATGAAACATTGAAAGCGTGCTCAAATATATTCGCATTGGACCAGGCCCTGCCGACTGGGTTATCTGAGATATAAAGGATGCTGTCTTCTAGAAGGTTTCAGCTTCGTAAACATCATGTAAGGATACATTATTACCCACTCACAAAGCTAATGAAGCTTGCCTGCGTAGTCATCATTTCGAACTGTTATTTCATTTTCTCTTACAAGGGAAGGCACCCAAGTGTAAGTGGCGGATCACGACCAAACTTCACAGGATGACAGAAAACGAAAAATAATTAGACACGTATTTTCGGAAAGGCATCTAACGAGTCCGCGTTTTCGAGATATTTGTAATTGAAAATTGAAAAACAAGTGGCTTGTCTACTAATACCATGACGAACGACAACCTGACAACAGGTGGCGGTAGCCTAGTGATAAAGTGTCGGGCTGCGGAAGTTGTATTGCGGGTTTGATTCTCAACATCGCCAAATTTTTTTTCTTCTCCAATCAATGTTTTATGACTTTAGTTTTATGTAAGTTGTCCAAATTACATCATTAATAATTTTCTTTCTTTTTTCAGTCCAGTATTTTAATTTTAAATCCATTCCAATGCACTTTTTACAACATACTCGGATTATATAGATACTTGATAAATATATACAACATTTTCTACGCACATCCTCCTCGATATTTCCACTGTAGAGCTGCATAGTTTACGTGCCGAATTAGGAGCACTTTATGCCACGTTCCGATGGTTTCTCGAGTCCTTTCGGTGCGTCCTGGCGGTGGGCCCTACCGGGTGGGGTCGCTTTTCGCTCGCTCTCCTAGGAATGGATTAGGGAACCGTAATTTATTCATATGTAATGGTTATACCGCCATTAGTCGGTCGCCATTGCCTCATTAGTTACAATTGGCCGGGAACGAGAACAAGAACGGGAAGGTGAACGGCAGCAAACGCTAACGGTAGCGACCCTATCGGTGCACAATAGAACGCGACACGTTCACGTTTACGCCTCAAATTGTCATTTCGCCTACAGAAACAATGTGTGGGGATTCGATCGCTGCTGCGGTTAATTATCCACAGTTAATTAATTAATTACTGAACAGCAACGACAACAGCATAACAAGATAACAAAGTAACGATAGCAAATAATACATTTTAACGAAAACAATGGCGGCGCACATGTATATGTTTAAAATTTATTTAATTTAATTTGTTCGCGTTGCCGTTCTCGTTCCCGGGCAATTGCGCATCTGCCTTTAGTCACATGTGGTCGCCTGTTGTCGGCTGCACGCCGTGAAGTGGGGAACATTGGTTTTTTCGAGCGCTTTGCAGGTTCTCTGACCGACAATGCAGACGCCGTGTGAGACAGAGGCCGCTACCTAATCCATTCCTAGGAGAGCGAGCGAAAAGCGACCCCACCCGGTAGGGCCCACTGCCAGGACGCACCGAAAGGACTCGAGAAACCATCGGAACGTGGCATAAAGTGCTCCTAATTCGGCACGTAAACTATGCAACTCTACAGTGGAAATATCGAGGAGGATGTGCATAGAAAATGTTGGATATATTTATCAAGTATCTATATAATCCGAGTATGTTGTAAAAAGTGCATTGGAATGGATTTAAAATTAAAATACTGGCCTGAAAAAAGAAAGGAAATTATTAATGATGTAATTTGGACAACTTACATAAAACTAAAGTCATAAAACATTGATTGGAGAAGAAAAAAAATTTGGAGATGTGGAGAATCGAATCCGTGACACAACTTCTGCAGCCCGACACTTTATCACTAGGCTACCGCCACCTGTTGTCAGTGTGTTGCTCGTCATGGTATTAGTAGACAAGCCACTTGTTTTTCAATTTTCAATTACAAATATATCGAAAACGCGGACTCGTTAGACGCCTTTCCGAAAATACGTGTCTAATTATTTTTCATTTTCTTTCATCCTGTGAAGTTTGGTCGTGATCCGCCACTTACACTTGGGTGCCTTCCCTTGTTAGTGTATCTTTAGACGCATCTGGTATAGAGCGATGTGAGGCGAGCTGAGGCTAGCTGATTTGAGAATATTTCCAATGCAACTCAGACAAAGTTTTCATTAGAGGCAGATTGTAAATATTTTTGAAGAACTTGTTTGTAAATTAACCATGGACAATGGATCCCTCTCTTCTCTCAAGATATGATAAGGCAAACGAAATGAATAGCCAGGCCCAGAGAGCAGAATATCCTATTGCCTAGCAAAGCATTTCCTCTCCAGAACTGTTGACAGATGAGAAAAACACATTGTCCAAAGAAGGTCTGTATGCATATGAAGAATTCGTCAGATGTAATGGCTACGTAGGTCGGTGTTGAGTGGATAGACATGCAATAATATAAAAGCATCCTCAAATTCAGTCACCTTGGAAGCTTCACGTGTTATGGTCAGGGCTGCTCTACAATAGTAGTTGCATTTCGATGAATTTAAAAGTTAGTGCCAACAAAAATGAAAACGTTAGGGTTCTCTTTGATATGTGATTTCCTCATTCTTACTCCTAAGACAAGCAGTGGAAGATTGTGCTGTGAATTTAAGTATATTTCAGTGAAATTTTCCTATAGGTAGCAAACACAGAAATATAAAATTTTGTGACCCAACATTTTAAGATGGCAAAGCCAACTCACCTAAGTGGTGCTCAGAAACGTAAATTGAAATGAGAAGGTGAGCATTTCCTTCAAAATAATACAAAATTACAGACAAGTTTTTTCAAGCAAAACCCAGTTCGCCAGCAAAAAGTTCCAGCTTGTCTTCGGGAAAAAAACATCATAGTGACATTGGAGAGATATGCTAGGATGTGGGTAATCATCATCATCATCATCATCATTTATTTAACACAAACAGGTTCCCCCAATTACGTGTTGCAATACATTTCTATGACAAGCACAAACGACCATGCCCTCGGCAGGATTCGAACCCGCAACCCTTGTAGTGGGAGTTAGACATGCTAACCACCCCTCTACCAAGGCTGACAATGTACAGTGTGGTGATGCATATATTTTAATGATAGGTGGTTCTAGTATTATTACCAGTGAAAAAGATTTAGTGGTAGAGAGTGAAGAATTTTCAGAGGCGGAGTTTTCTTTAGATAAATCGACTTGCCAGTACCAGATAGAGGAAATTTTTCTGAAACTCTCATGGGATACGCACATACGAAATATATGCGGAAAGGCTGAACAGAAACTAGGATTCATCAAACGCATAGAAGGTAAAAGTGAGGAAAAAGTCAAAGAGACATGTTACTTCTCGTTAGTAAGACCGCTATTAGAGTACGCGTCGAGCATATGGGATCCGTATGAGAAAGGATCAATCTCAGAGCTAGAAAGAGTGCAGCGAAAAGCCGCTAGATTTGTCAAAAATTGTTACATTAGAAACAAAAGTGTTACAGGCTTGATACAGGACTTAGGATGGGAATCACTAACTGAGCGCCGATCACACTCTAGGTTAAAACTTCTTGAAAGATTTAGAATGCATATATTCTCCAGCGATGTCGAAGAAATAATAAGAGCGCCAACTTATATTGGTAGAATGGACCATCCTCGTAAAATAAGAGAGATAACCTGTAGGACTGAGAGGTACAAAGGCTCGTTTTTCCCTAGAACGATAGCTGAGCAGAACAGAAGTTACGATAAGAAATCAGCCGACATAGAGTGATACTATTCATTAATATGCGCTTTCCCTTGGTGCTATTGCACCCCCTGCCACAAACCATTACGGTGGCTTGCAGGGTGAACTGTAGATATAGATATCCCAAAATTTAAAAATTCGGTACAACATACATTGTATAAACTTTCTCATATACCTACTAATGCGTCGTTTAGTTATCTTTAGAAAATGAAAATAGTATGAGCCTGTTTTTAGAAAATCCAATTGTTATTAAAGTTACCCAAGAATAAACTAGCCTTATATTGATTTTTTGAGAAATATGAACTATCTAGTATTATTGAAGACAAACTCAAGTAACTGCAGAATTTGATCAAAATCGTTAGTGCCATTTTTGAGAAAATCAAATTGCTGTTAAAAATGCATAGAATAAACTTCCCTTAATTACTGAGCAATGCCAACCATTTATTCATAGCTTCTGCTCTGTATGATAAAATACCTAAGTACAAGATTTCACTCATTTTCGCTTTACCGTTTAGGCTCTAGAGTCAGTAACAGTCGGACAGACAGACGGCATTGCAAAAACCACTTTTTCAGACTCAGCTACACCTAAGACATATATTTCCGTCCAAATCTTGAGGTCGAATTTTTTCATGTTTACAATACTTCCTCAATATACAGGCGACTCCCGAGTCTCGATTAATTCGAGATTTTGATCCCGCCGATCGATAATATATGCGGAATAATCTTCTCGTAGTTATTGGTTCCGACCAAACACGAGGTTTAGTTTTGGTGTAGATGTAGTTATATCTGCTCTTATTGTTTGAATTTGTGCTGATTTCACTCTTTTTTCTGTTAATCTTTTATTTAAATTTATTTATTTTATTGATTTATTTATAAATTTATCACTTGACATGGCATCAAAAAGGAAATGTAATAGTGATAATGTAAGGGAATCAAATAAAAGAGGGCATAAGATTCATAGTTATGAATTGAAATTAGAAATTTTAAAGCGTATTGAGAAAGGTGAAAGCCAAGCTGAAATCGCACGATTGTTGGGGATGTGTCAACTATTAGCATTTATGTGAAACAGCAGGAAAAAATTCTAGAACGTGATAAATTCAGGTAATTTGATAACAACAATAAACAGTTCCCCACCCAATAGCTCCTCTTCTTCCAACTTCTCAATTAATAAACCAAGTCCAGTAAGCGCAGTTGAAAAAGATTTAAGGTATGAAAATATTTGTAATTTTATTGTTTCTTTATTCTTAAGTTATTTTGTGCTTTTTTAATAATTTTTATATTAATTTCGCTGCAATAAATAGTTGAATGTATAGATAGATGTACGCAGGTATGTTATCCAGCTTGCGCGAGTCGTTTATAACAAACGACTCACGCGATATGGACCAGGCTGTCTGTAAAGCATATTGCATACATCTATCTTTGAAGTTCGAGAAACAAATTTATTTTTTCCTTTTTAGTGCAAAAAATAAGTTATACATTTAAAATATTTATTATATAATTTATTCATAATTTAATATTGTTGTATTAACATATCAGTAATGTTATTTTAACTTTATAGAACGTGAGGGGAGACTTTTTCCCGAGATGCGGGAATGTATCCCCCGATTATAACGTGCAAGTATATGGAAAAACGGCGTTCGACTCTCGAATATTCGAGATTCGAACACGTTTTCTGGAATGCATCCCCAACGAGACTCGGGAGTCGCCTGTACTGCATATATGAGAAAGTAAAAATGATTTACTGGTATGGATCTTGTAAACCGAATGGGTCTTTTCCTAAAGAAAAGAAGCAGAATAGATCTTTCAGTGTAGATTATTATTATGAAACAACTCACAGGGCAAAAAACATCAAGAGTTTGGTTGTGTTAATCTCCAAACTGTGCATACTGTGAACCGTGTTGGCTTTTTGCTGATAGAAATACAAAGAGCTTTAATTCAGCACAAGAGACTGGAAAGGACTTTTAAAAAAAATTAGTGAGCATAAAATTGCAGCAGTACATTTACATGCTTGTGTTACCTACAAAATTTTGCGACACGGGAAAGATGTTATTTCCGGATTAGATATTGAACTTGAAAAAAGAATCAGCATTTGGAAGAAAGTCCATCGTGTAGTTGATGTAACATTGACCCCTGCAATGTGCGGTAGCGCTTTCAGGGGACACAGAGAGAAAATAGGTCAAATAGGAAGCGGAAATGTTTTGTCTATCATTCAGCTTTTATCGAAATATGATCCCGTATTACAGCACTCTTGCAAAAAGATGACTGACATACCTTAGTCCTTCTATTCAAAATGAAATTATTGAATTACTCTCCAAGGAGGTATGTTCGGGATGTGAGTTACTTTGTATGTGAGTTACATTGTATGGGAGTTACATTGTGTGTGAGAGTTGGTTGCCTTTGTGAGAGTTTAGTTCATATCAGTTCTTACATGATCGCTCTCACGAGGAGACTATTTTCGGTGAGCTTCACACACGAAGTGTAATGGAAGTGTTTATCCTTTAAACAGTGCGATTCAAACACTAATTCCAACGTGCTTAGATATGCAGTACTATTGAGGATTCATTTAAGTGTTCAGTTTTTTTGGAAGTCTGTTTTTCACCCCCTTGTGTAGAAGAAATATAAATCTGGAGATTGTTCCACTATGTTTTTAACCTTATTAAATTATACAGTCCACTTGCATTTACCACAACAAGTCGTCGTTGGAACATTTGGTCCTTCGGGCCGGATTATATTTCGAGAAAAGCACTTTCAAGACTCCGTCAACACGCGGGCGAGGCAACGACTCTGATATCATGACCGATCGACGAGACGCGTCCTTGCATAGCGGCCTGCTACTGGGTCCTACAGGTGAATCATCAGTCGCTGCGAGAGTGAGCTAAGTACACCAAGTCTGGTTCCCTTATATGTTCATTCATACTTTATTTGTCGTATGTTCCTTATTTTCCTTTAATTTTCAATATGGAAAAGGAGAATAAGAAAAGAGTAATAACAAGAAGGGCTGTTGCCAAGGGTCAATCGATGCGCATTTCGACATTTTTGGAAAATTTTGAGAGGCTCAGACCTAACTACAATAAAAACACGGCTAAAATCATACCTGATATTCAACAGAAATTTGAAACTGCTCAGGAAGAGTTAGAATTTATTGATGATATTGAAACGCATGCTGAAGACAGGGAAAAGTTTGAAGCTCTGTATTTCGAACTTGAAACAAAGATGTTAATTTTAATAGAAGAAACAAATAAGAAATCACCCACCAGTCAAGGATCAGTTAACGGAGAAAATTTTGTGTCCAACCATTCTTCGGTTGCGAATTAGAAGGAAATAAGGCCTATTTTTGCGGGAGATATAACTCAATTTAGACATTTTTATGACACGTTTACTAGTCTTATTGTTAATAATGAAGCACTAGATGATATTCAACGATTTCATTATTTGTTAAGTTCATTAACTGCAGAAGCACATAAATTGATAGAAAATCTACCTGTTATTAGTAAAAATTTTGATGTAGCGTGGGATTTGATCTGCCATCGTTATAATAATCCACGTTTAATTGCTATCGCGCATATTAGACACTTATTGAATTTACCAACAGTGAATAAGCAATCTGCTGCAGATCTTAGAGTGCTGTTAAATCAAACATTAAGCAATATGAATGCAATCAAGGCATTAGATATTCAAGTGCCAATGCACAAAGATTCATGAAAGACTAGATAGTAGTACTAGAAAAGAATGGGAACTTCATTCGTCAGCTTCACAGCAATTCTCGACAATGGACGATTTATGTGAATTCCTAGAAACAAGATGCAAGGCTTTGGAAGCTATGCTACCTGACCAGAACAAGGCTAATGTCATTATCCACAAGTCTCAGGAAAGCAGAATTAAACATACTCGTCAGCCATGGCAGTCATATGTAATAACCAAAGATTAATGTATGTTTTGCAAAGAGTCACACACCTTGTACAAATGCAGAGTCTTTGCTCAAGCGGATGTACAACAACGCATACAATTTGTTAAAGCTAATAACTTATGTTACAACTGTCTTCAGAACCACCACGTAAGACAGTGCCGTTCTCGTAATTGCCGTACCTGTGACAAGAAGCACCACAGTCTCTTACATTTAGACATAGCTAACAACCAGTTGCAGCAACATCAACAAAGGCCTACGAGTAGCAATGATCCAAGGACACAATCGAGCAACAGTAATGAACCACCACAGTCAGGCATGGTCACTTATTGTTCTCTAAAGATTAGACCACAGAAACAAGTATTACTTTCTACTGCTTTAGTCAAGATACGCGATGGTAGTGGCAAATTACAGACGTGTAGAGCTTTATTGGACTCATGCTCTCAATCACATTTTATCACGGAAGCATGTGTACAACGACTGAAATTAAAGAAGAAATGCAACAAGATTTCAATTCAAGGTATTGATGAAGTCACCTCCGAAACCAAATATAGCATCCTCGCAGAGGTACACTCCAACATACACGACTACAAGTTCAATATTAATTGTTCTATCCTCCCAAGGATCTCCAGAGATCTACCGGGGTCATATGTCAACTGTCATGACTGGAGCATTCCAGACAATGTCCAGCTCGCAGATCCGACATTTAACAAGCAAGGGAAAATTGACTTGTTGGTTGGATCCGAGATATTTTTTCATATTCTTCGACCAGGACGAAAGATTAGAAACATGGATCATCCTGTCTTTCAGGACACTGCTCTAGGATGGATAGTATCAGGAAGGTACCAAGTTTCAGCTCCTCCTACAAGTTCATCCCAACCACAAATAGCCAGGCTGTTCTTTCTCAAAAGTGATGGCAACTTGCAACAACAACTTCAAGGCTTCTGGGAGATTGAGGAAATCAACCAGACACCTCGAACACAAGAGGAGAAGGAATGTGAATTACACTTCGAACGACACACCAATAGAGACAGTTCAGGACGATTTGTAGTACGACTTCCATTGCGGCAGGATCCCACACAGCTTGGCAATTCACACCACGTGGCAACAACAAGATTTGATCAGCTGGAGATGAGAGTTAACAGGCAGCCCCAACTGCGAGAAGAGTACATACGCTTTATGGACGAATACGAAGCTCTGGGCCATATGCAACCAGTCGACACATTAACCAGTCCTGCTACAGTTAATTATATACCGCATCATCCGGTCTTCAAAGAGTCTAGCACCACGACCAAAGTTAGAGTGGTTTTTGACGCCTCAGCAAAGTCGAGTAATGGCACATCTTTGAATGACCTGCTAATGGTTGGACCTACAATCCAACCAGATTTGTGTTCTATTATTATATGCTTTCGAATACATCAGGTGTGTTTTACAGCCGATATTGCTAAAATGTATCGACAAATTAAGGTAGATCCTCAAGACTGCAATCTTCAGAGAATCTTGTGGAGAAAGGAGCCTACCACACCCATCAGAGAGTACCAGCTGACTACTGTGACTTACGGAACAGCTAGCGCACCCTTTCTAGCCACCAGATGCCTTCAACAACTCGTCATCGAAGAAGCCGAGTTCTACCCCAAGGCGGCAGAGGTCTTATTACACGACTTCTATGTGGATGATTGTATTTCTGGCACACAGACCATTGAAGAAGCTCTACTTGTGCAGAAAGAACTTATGCAGCTCTTCAAGGAGGGCGGATTTCTATTACGAAAGTGGTGTTCTAACCACTCAGCCCTACTTGAATGTGTTCCTGAAGAGCTCAGAGAAACACAACTGCCATTACAACTCGACAATGATAACATCAAAACACTGGGTCTGTTATGGCATCCCGCAGCAGACCAGTTTCAGATTGTAAATGGACTCAAGATCCAGCAGTTCAAGACTTCTCAGCCTCTTGACAACAAGAGCAAGCTAAAGAATTTAAACCCCTTTTTGTGCAATAAACAGCTACTCCGAGTTGGAGGACGTCTGCAGAATGCTGAGCTTTCTTATGAACAAAAACATCAGGTAATCTTGCCCCCATCCCATCATCTAACACAGCTGATCATTGAAAGCCACTGCAAGTGCACGATTAAAATAAGGTAGGAATATTTATCACTCTATTACATAAGAGTTCGCTCTAGGATTGATACTTTCTAGGACGCATGTGGAAGTTGAAATTACTTTTTTCCACTGGATTTAGGATTTGATATCTCAAGCTTTTCAGAAAATTTAATTTCTTTTTCTAACTGCAATTCGCGACTCCAGCAAAGGAATACGCCAACTGGTGGCAAAAGTCATAACTAGCGCTTTGGTGTCAAGCGTGAATGAGGCATATTTACATTGCATTGGTAAGCGTACTCTTGCAACGTGTGTTGAAGTTCCTTACTGCGTTATCAATGTTCAATCAGTTCTTTTCAGAAATTTTCACCATTTTCATATTATTTAAGTATCATTCATTTAATTCACTATTCATCAATTCAGAATAGTTCTTTTGAGAACTCCTCATCAAAACCATTTCTTCATTCTGTTCATTTCTTCACCTCCATTCTTTTCATATCTTGTTCATTTACTTTCATCCTTCGTTTACACGACTTATAGTTCTTTTAAGAACTTCATCAGTATCATTATGTGGTACAGTTAGCTTATTTGCTAACGGAAATAATTGTGGAAAAGACCGGGGTGAAATTCTCACCGAGAAAAACTTCGGCGAAGCGAAACTGTTGTGTTCCACAATGTTCGTCGAAAGACTGGTCGAACCCTGATCTCCGGTTCCATAGTTTTCCTCGGGAAGGCGAATTCGTTTTTTTGACAAATAAATGGAACATACGAGAAAGGTGTGACAGAAGGAAGGCTTGGATAAGGATGTTGAAGATTGGGAAGCCGATAACCAAGAACATGTTTGTGTGCTCGCTTCATTTAATATTTAAATAAAAATCAATAAACATTTAAAAGATGTTTTATGGCTTAATATTATTTATTAACGTTTAATTGAGTGTAAAACATATCAACTGTAATAATAGGCTTCTGTCAGGTGTACTAGTGTTACGCTTTCTGCGTCGCTATGCCTGCATACTAAGTAAAAATATTATGTTCTGAAAGTACAAAATACAACAAACCGCCGATAATTTATGTCGGTTTCTTTTTTAAAGATTTTTTTTGCATTTCCCAGTCTATCTATGCAAGTTAAATTTCCACCATTTCACTCTTGTTAAAAATAGGTAGTTTCCAGTGGCATAGCGGAACCATTCTGGGCCCTCCCGCCAAGGACCTCCGCTGGACCCTCCCCCTCTCGCCCCCGTCCCCACCACACTCGCACTTTACCGGGTGCCACACACATCGCCGGTCCAATGGGAACAGTATTGTCAGTGTCAGTAACATGACCGTGAAAACTTGAAAAAATATCCTACGAAAACTTGCCAACAATATCTGAAAATACAGCACGGACACTCTGTCATTGGATGCCACAGTGCTGGATATGTGTAAATGCATTGGAGATACATTGAACAATAATAGCTTCATGGCGCCGTCATGAACAGTACCATGAAGTTTTATTGACTTATCTGTTTCAATGCATAAAACTCGGAAAATTAACATAGTTAAATTTTTGGTGGCAATTACCTCTAACAAGGCTTATTATATACAAAACATAAACATGAAAATATAAATGCATCATTTTTTCATCCTCATGGGATGAAAACTTGAACCACTTGACACTATTGGAGACTCAAATCAACTATAGAGGCGCTGCAATCAGTGACGTCATTTTGCAATATGGCGGATGCATTGGTGTTAAGATTTGCTTAGTTAAAGGCGTTAAACGTGTGTTTCTGTGTTTGATATCATTCGTCATTATCATTAATTGCGAAGAACAATGAGTGAGAAATTATCACTCTCGCGCATAACACTGATCACAAATGAAAAGACTGAGAAGGAGAAAAATTCTGAACTTGGTAGCTTACTTGGTTAAAGCACCTACCTGGCAAGTGGGAGACCCAGGTTCGAGTCCCGGTCAAGTTCAGAATTTTTCTCCTTCTCAATCTTTTCACTTACCTATTTTTGAGGTGTATCTGAGATTTCTTTTTATTAAAAGCAGCAACTATGGCTTCAGTTGTTATTTATAGGAAATAATTATATTGCTATGAATGTAGTAAACTGTAACATAAAAGGAATTGTTACATTTGAATACAACTTGTGGTCTCTAATGTACCTGTCTTAAGTGTCAATCCTGCCAGAATTTTTCTATTTTGTTAAATAAAAAAATAATTTGAATAATAATGTCAGAAATAACAAATCTACAAGCAAACTACAAAATTAACTTTTAAAATAAACCATAATGGTGACTAAATATGGTACTTTGGTACTATAAAAATATTTTAGTAAATGATTTCACGGCATAAATGTCAACCCCAAGATAGACTGGGAAATCTTTGTAGCAAGTGGAATCTAAAATTATTTCCACATTTCAATAATGAAGGAACATCTATGACACAGTAAAAATTATTTATTTCCATTACACCAAGTTAGACTTCTGTACTTCATCAACCAGGCTCCCTTAACCATAGAAACTTCCAACAAACAGCTAAATGTCATTAATTTAGTGGCCTTTTATATTTTATATCCTTTAGCAAACAATATTAACTAAACACCAAATATTTCATAAAATATTTTCAGATAGCACATACCTATAAGATTTCACTATATTTACTTGGGGCAATAATCCTTTTATGGGCATGACATGAAATAGGAAAAGATAATTGGTGAGAATCAATTATACATTGGTAAAATCAGAATCCATGCATTACCCTCAAGGATTTCTCTATGGTTATCTCTATGTAATTTTATTTACCATTCATTTTTGATATCTTGCTCTTTGGGTTCTGCGCAAGCTTTCTGGCATATAATTGCAAGTATTCCTGTAAAGTATTAATTATATTATTCACAAATATAATTGAAAATCAAATCAGATTCTTATAAATAAAGAACTTACACAAACATCACTTACCAGCTCTGTTCATAAGGCAGCAGGAAATATCAATGATAACGAGGATGACCAAAAGTGCTGCTACAACAATACCAATAATTATTCCACTGCTCAAGGTTGGGCTATCTTCTTTCATGTATGGATCTAAAGCTGAAATATGTTTGAATAATATTATTAATAAATACCAACTGCTAAGAAAGTGAGAGGAGGCCTAAATCCATCTACTAGAGAGTGCATTGTATCACAACTAGTAACAAAATCATTGATTACATGTCAAAGGGCACTAAGGTGCCCATTAAAATGAAATAAATGATAAACCCAACCAAATCAATATCTGAAACTCATATATGCTAAAAATATAAACAATAATAATACCATGGTGAAAATAACTAACTGCATTTTATTTTTTTTAATTCTAAAATAATGTAGTCCATTTTCACAATGATATTTTTGTCACCAATCAAAACAAATCCTGTGAAATAGACAAATATTCAAAACTGATTCAAGCAGACACAGGACACACAGCATGTCATACATGCACTTTTTAGAGAAATCAGAAATCACACCAAGAGCGAGGGGGTTAGGGATTTGTCCCAAAATTCCAGCCAAAATAACTGATATCCTTTGCCTAGAAACTACACTATTTTATAATTCACCACTTTAAAGAGGAAACTTAAAATAAATGTGCTGTTTTCAACAAACTGCAGTCTAAGTAAGGGTTGCATGATCTTGCATTCAAAGCAAATTTTATTTAAATGTAACTCACCTCCATAAAATGGCAGCATAATTATAAAAAATAGATCCCAATGCATGAATTCTTGAATTTGTACAATATCTCATTTAGCTATTTATCTCTCAATAACATAATATTATTAAATTTCTTACACATCAACAACTAATCCTCATGGTACACATTATAGAATTATTTCCTAAAAATACAGACTTCACCTGGTCAAAATTAAAATAACATTATTGTTTCCCAAAGTACCGTAATTTTCCAATTATAATATGTATTTTTTTCACGAAAAATTGACAAAAAGTTAGGGTGTGTATTATATATGGTAACAAGCGCATACAACTTTTTTTAGTAAGGAAATAATTTATATTTTCGGACATTTTTACCAATAAATCGTACATTTCACTGAATTTTGATAACATTCCTTTAAATATTGTTTTTCAAAACAAAAATAAGAGTAATTATTTATTTACTTCTAGCTGTCTGAATCTTAGCCTCTGAATTCATTATTGCCATCCTCAAATAGTTTGCCGGCAATTTTGTGTTCTCTCTCTCATCGTCTACGTAAATGGCATCGCCGAGAACGTCATCTTCATCCTCACTATCCACTTCAGCAAAATGATAATCCCATATGATGTCCTTTTCAGAACCACCCATAGTGTTTGTGAGGCAACACTTTTTAAAGCCATGCTTTTTATTAAGAAAAAATCAATGCAAGTTGCGAGCAACAAATATTATTTTACATACCTCGAACGGCTTGTATGAAGACAGAGTGAGAACTAGACGGGATATTCACATAAACTATCTCGCTTGGTGGCAAGGCGAGAAGTGTAATTCCAACTGATCAGATTATTACACAATGTGACATGGAGACATGTTTTTATACATTGCGTTGTTCTTTAAAGTGAGAGTCAAACTATATACATAGACGTGAAGTTTTCGTAAAAACTCTCGCACATATCTCACTTGGCGGCAAGGCAAGAACTGTCTCGATACTGCTAATAACCAAGTGAATAATTACAATGATTTTTTTACAAAAACTGAGTTGCGTATTATACATGGTGATAAGACAATTTTCACATTTCATTCGTAAAAACATGGGTGCCAATTATATAGGGTGTGTATTATAATCGGAAAATTATGGTAATTCAACTATAAAAAAATTAATTAAAAAGGATTAAATTTTAATTTTGCAGAATTTTAATTTCAACTGCACAAACCTATATGTAGAAAGTTGTGAAAGTAATTTTGATAACAATTAATAAAATCTAAAAAAATTATATAATAAGTGAAATAAGATGGAAAAATGCATATTTTTGGCATAATTCTGCATTTTTTAAAATAATACCCTCATTAGCTTTATCTGGCGAACAGGCATATTGAGTCGTACAGCTAAAAATAATGGGATGATTAAAAAAATCCGTTTTTATTGATACAATGCAAATAGATAATAGAGCATATTCTTAGAATATAAATTCTACATACATTAAAAGCAT
Source organism: Uropetala carovei (assembly GCA_036926305.1). Taxonomy (NCBI): domain Eukaryota; kingdom Metazoa; phylum Arthropoda; class Insecta; order Odonata; family Petaluridae; genus Uropetala; species Uropetala carovei. Next base: position 4,569,003 of record JAXCHB010000180.1, on the reverse strand, counting down.
TGAAATTTTAAAATCAAAGTAGTAAAAATATCTACTAAAACAGCTGTGGATGTAACTATGAATAGATGAAACATTTAGCTACAGCTACTAACAATATCTTTAAGTAATTTGATAGATATAGTTACCTACATCAATGATTCCACTTCAGTTAACAACTGTTGGCTGCATTCAAAATTTCAAATTATTAAGAAGAAAGATCAACCTGCATTACAGAATTCATACAAACACAAAAGCACTCTTACAAACAATAAGTATGATAGTAAGCAACATTCATACAACTTTTTATATGCACATACACCTCCACAATCAGAAGCTACTGGCATGAATGAGGAGTCAATATTTTTTATTTCTGTTCTTTTTTAAACATCAAGCAATTAAAAATTAATTTGTTGGAGAGTGACATTGAGTGATGTATGACATAAATTTGGTCTATAATGATTTTCATGACTTTTTAAATTAAAATATATGTGGTAAGGTAAAAGAAATGACTACACCCAAATTTCTTTCATATCTGTATTTCTTAAAATCGGTCTGTACATTTTGCTGAATTCAGCCATATATATTCAGGTCTTCTTTATACAATGTTAACATGATGACCTTGAAGAAGGTCACAATAAACACTAAGGTTTATCTTCATCGCAGAGCAAGGATAGGACGCCAGCATAACAGAAAAAGCTGTTATAATTGCACAATAACTTTTTTCTGGGCGGGATTATTGAATATGTAACACAATTGATTGTTTTTCAAGAGTAATTTTGTTAAATGTTTTGTGTAATTAGAATAGAAACATTTCAAGATTATTGTCATCTACTCCAAGTCAAAACTACAGTATGCAAATTTAAACTACTAAAATATCTACTTCACAGAACTACAACAAGAGACTAGTCATAATTTCAAAAAGTAATTCTGTCATGCTGGTGCCTAGATAGGTTTGATGAACAGAAGCTGAACTAGCATAGTCTACTTTATGAATAATGAAAATAAAACTGCTACATCTCACCTTTTTATAACAGATGAGCAGTATATAACCCTTGGTTTGATAAAAAATTTAAACAAAAGAGAAATATATACCAATAAAAACGGATTCTTTTGGTATTTTCAAGCAAACAATTCTTTATATGCACTATTAGATTGATATGATAAGAAAATAAATCTTATGCTGATGCAAAATTGCACTAAATTAGAAATATTTCCTTATGATGAGCAACAATGCAAACTAAAATGATTAGCTTTTTAAGCTTGCATGCTGACGAGCACTACAATGACAAATAGGTAATAAACATGCCCGTAACAGCTCTTTTAATTGAAGAGCTCAAATAATTACAAATGTACAACACATTCAGCTCTTCAACAAGGATTTTCAAAGTGTATTTTTTTTGCACAATAGCACAAACATCATTAAAGCAAGATCAGATAAATCTCGTGATTTTGAGACTAAATGAAGAGACACCACCCAGAGAATGAAATGTCTTTCGAAAATTATGGTTCCAAATGTCTATAAATGGATGAAGGAAAAAACTATATAATTTCTGATAAAAAAGTATCAAAGTAAATCTGAAACAAATTTAAAACTTGTAATAAAAATTCAGATAATGACATGATGCAACTCATAATTGAAAGATGGAATGCAATTACACTAAAAAAATAAAATACTATATTTTCATTGCATTGTAAAACCTAAAACAAATAATTTTCTCTCCAGCTTAGGATGATGATTAGTTGTTTTTAATTTTAATCTAGACAATCCCATGTCCACAAAAATTCTTTTAGAACATCTACGAATTACTACATATCCATTCATCCAAACATCCACTTAGACCACCCCCTCCATTTCTTTCAACTGACTAGATGTTCTTTATATGCCTTGATATTTTAAGCTGTGGGCACAGCTTATGACAGTACAATGGAGTGGGTTTCTGAAATATCTTGAGAGTATGGACTACCAAAATCAATTACAAGTAACCCATATACCATACATTTACACCCACTTTTCATTTGTAAACACTATAATTAATTGGTTTAGCCATGAACAATATTTTTTACAAGAAGAATCCCACTCTGCCTGGCAGTGATTTCTTTTTCTCTCAAATCAATCTTTTTATTATTATCTAATACTTCACAAAAATTCTCATCAAATTATTATGTAGTATGTTTTAGAATATTCCATCTTCATGGACAAACCAGGCCCAACACTCATCTTCTTCTTTTTATGTTTTCTCATTTTTAATATACTTAAAAATGAAATAGAACAGAGACCAAGGCTAGAAATTAAGTATTCACAATAACTTTTGCAAATAATAAAAGTCATTATCAGTAGAGGTACAATATATATATATATATATATACATATACACACACACACATACATATATATATATATATATATATATATATATATATACACACATACACATATATATATATAAAATATACATATATATTTTTATATATATATTTATGTGTGATCACTTAAAAAAGATTAAAATACTGTAATGGAAGCCAATAGGAGAGAAAACATTCTAATATAGCTATCTAGGTCCCTGACACATAACAGAGGGCTTCAGTATTTTCTTCCACACTGTGACTCTGATAAACATAGCACAGGGGATTGACAGCATCCAACTGTTATGCTTCAATCCAATGGAAGCACCATTCCCATCCTTCACCCCACTTGTACATGCACAATTTGCTTCAACAACACCAAAGTACAAACCCATCACAAACAGGTATCTCTCTCTCTCTCTCTCTTCACCACACACATATTTTGGGCCCGCCAGATTAGGGAGCGACTTCACTTGGTCCCACAAATCCCTAACTTGGGCATTTATGCCCATGGGTGTGGGTCAGCCCTTGGAAAATATTTTTCTTGGTACAATTGCACCAAAAAAAAAAAGGCTGTGATTTGCTATTAGCAGCATTTTTGTTTTAAGGGGAGCAGGAAAAAGGACTTTTTTTATTCTTTTAAGTAGAGTGGAAGATGATTTGTGAGCTATGTTGAGATAAAAACTACTTTAAAGGCTGCCGATGCTGCTTGAATACGAAGTGACTAAAATTAGGCTAAGGAGAACAAGGGAGATTGTACCCGCTGAAGTTGCTGTGGAGGATGTTGATTGGTCACCATAAAAAATACCTGTATTGGTGGGATCTAGAAAGAGAGAAAAAAGAAAAAATGAAAGAAAATAAAACTCACTTATTTTTATATATATATAAATACTAAGGAAGAGGAAAGGTAAGTAAGGATATTTTGGGCAACTAGGTGTTGAAGGAAACCCAGTGAACACTTACCGGAAGTAGAGCCGCTGGGGTGTTGGAGAGACACATTTGTAGAGGTTAGAGCTTTCGGGATGATCCCTTCGTCAGCACAAGAGAGACACAACTGTGCTGACGAAGGGATCATCCCAAAAGCTCTAACCTCTACAAATGTGTCTCTCCAACACCCCAGCGGCTCTACTTCCGGTAAGTGTTCACTGGGTTTCCTTCAACACCTAGTTGCCCAAAATATATATATATATATATATCAAGCAGAGCATATTTGTAAATGTTTCCTTTCTAACTATTAAAAACAATATTTCCATATCCCTACATTAAGTGTATAACATTAATTATTTAAAAAATTACATATAAGAACTTAAAAAATACATTTTACTATATGATCAGATATACTGCTTCAGTTGAAATAAAATTTTCATCAATTGAAGGGGCTATTTTTACTTTCTCATATGAAGTATCGAGAAAGTATTGTTTTTGCAAAAAAATTCGACCTCGAGATTTTTACAACAATATATGTTTTAGGTGTCGCTAAATCCAAAAAAGTGGTTTTTGCAATGCTGTCTGTCTGTCTGTTACTGGTTCTAGAGCCTAGACGGTAGAGCAAAAATGAATGAAATCTCGTACTTAGGCATTTTATTATACTGAGCAGAGTATACATAGAAATGGTTGACATTCTTCAATAATTAAGAGTAGTTTATTCTATGCATTTTTAACAACAATCTGATTTTATCAAAAACGGCTATAACAATTTTGATCAAATTTCGTACAGTTACTTGAGTTTACGTCTTCAATAATACTGTATAGTTCATATTTCTCAAAAAATGAATGTAAGGCTAGTTTATTCTAGGCAACTTTAACAATAATTCGATTTTCTCAAAAACGGCTCTAACGATTTTGATCAAATTTCGTACAGTTACTTGAGTTTACGTCTTCAATAATACTGTATAGTTAATATTTCACAAAAAATGAATATAAGGCTAGTTTATTCTTGGGCAACTTTAACAACAATTCCATTTTCTCAAAAACGGCTCTAACGATTTTGATCAAATTTCGTACAGTTACTTGAGTATACATCTACAATAATACTACATATTTCATTTTTCTCAATGAATGAATATAAGGCTAGTTTATTCTTGGGCAACTTTAACAAAATTTTTATTTTCTAAAAACAGGCTCACACAATTTTCATTTTCTATAGATAACTAAACAACGCATTAGTATATATATGAGAAAGTTTGTACAATGTATGTCGTACTGATTTTTTACCTAAGCCTCCATTTCAGTTAAAATGTTACACAAGCACAAACACTTTATTATATAATTTTCAAACTTGGAAATAGTTTACATGTTGACAAACAATTTTAATTCCTTTGATTGCAATACACAATTCTGTCAACAAAACTTGATTAACTATAGCTTAACAATGATTAATAATTTTTTTGAGAGCTCAAATCCTGTAATACCAGCTAAAAACCTGCTTTGTAAAGTACATTATAAATATTCATTATGCCAGGCAGGGCCGGTCCAAGCCGTGGGCAACGTGAGCAAAAGCCACAGGCGGCCGGTTGGAGGGGCGGCCATCCAGCGACTTATTTGCGAGTATGAAAAAGGAACAGCGTGGAAATTCCGTTATCCGAAATTTTTCCGTCCAACCGCTGACATTGTTATTCCCATGTCGTTGGATTCTTGTTTTGGAAAGGGTGTTGAAGAAAAGAGTTGAGGATGCAATTATGTGCGAGAGCAAGAAATTGGCATAGTCCTTTGGCATCTGTGCCGCGTGCCGTCCACTGAGTTATGACCCATTGAGCCCTCTCCGCGAGGGCTGATATTCTATGATGCTTTTATCCCGCTGACATGGGTTTTTTTCCGAATTGTTCTATCCTTCTCGGATGTTGGAGACGTCATGGCTCTTGTAAACAAAGGGCTTATATTTTAGTTCCCTTAATGTCAATGGCACCAAATGGAAGAAGTAACCAGGTTGAGATTACCCATACCCAATGTTGACTCCTCTTCTGCTACCATTCTCGGCCTCTCTAACGACCTTTCCAACAGTAGGACAACGGCGAACACGCATCGCTACCCATTACACCCTGGGTTGCAGATTTCTGCAGTGATTAGCAGAAGAGGCTAGGTTTCCTTTTCAGAGGAGGTATTTCTCCTTTATCTCGGTTCTAGTGCAGATGCCTCTGAGGAGCTGTGCATTCTTTGAAAGGTAACGTCCATCATCTCCGCGATTTCGGAACGGGTTTTCCCTAAAATAACTGAAAGTTCCTCCTTCCTCTCACTCCTCCTATACGACATTTTTGATACTTTCCGCCAGTCTTTCATTGTCAGTTGTGGAAGAATTATCTCAATATTTTCGTGCTCTGGACGATTTTCTTCACTCACTGAATTACAGGTGGGTTTCTTATCATTTTACTATTTATATATATAGACCCAGCTCTCGATTTACGCGGATTTCATTTACCCGTTTTTGGAATAACGCAGAAGTGATATTACTACTATTTTCAAATTTAAGCGTCATTAGTTTAGAATTACATGGCTAAAATTACGTACCAATGAAAGGAATCAACTTCTGTTCTAGCGCAACCATAGTCGTAGTGTGAGTGATATTTTTAATTTCTCATACCAAGTATCGAGAAAGTATTGTTATCACGAAAAAATTCGATCTCGAGATTTTTACGGAAATATATGTTTTAGGTATCGCTGAATCCGAAAAAGCTGTTTTTGCAATGCCATCTGTCTGTCTGTTTGTCTGTCTGTTACTGGTTCTGGAGCCTAGACGGTAGAGTGATAATGAATGAAATATCATACTTAGGCATTTTATCACACTGAGCAGAGTATACATAGAAATGGTTGACATTCTTCAATAATTAAGAGTAGTTTATTCTATGCATTTTTAACAACAATCCGATTTTATCAAAAACGGCTATAACAATTTTGATCAAATTTCGTACAGTTACTTGAGTTTACGTCTTCAATAATACTGTATAGTTCATATTTCTCAAAAAATGAATGTAAGGCTAGTTTATTCTAGGCAACTTTAACAATAATTCGATTTTCTCAAAAACGGCTCTAACGATTTTGATCAAATTTCGTACAGTTACTTGAGTTTACGTCTTCAATAATACTGTATAGTTAATATTTCACAAAAAATGAATATAAGGCTAGTTTATTCTAGGCAACTTTAACAACAATTCGATTTTCTCAAAAACTGCTCTTAACGATTTTGATCAAATTTCGTACAGTTACTTGAGTATACATCTACAATAATACTACATATTTCATTTTTCTCAATGAATGAATATAAGGCTAGTTTATTCTTGGGCAACTTTAACAAAAATTGGATTTTCTAAAAACAGGATCATACAATTTTCATTTTTTTTATTTATTGTTTATTATTCATCTACGAGTTAATTGCAATCGAATGACACCTATGGTGCCATGATTCCGTTTTGAAATGTTTAATCTTCCCCCTCTCCTCCCCATACCATATGCCTTGAGTGTGTAATTTATTTATTGTTTATTATTCATCTACGAGTTAATTGCAATCGAATGACACCTATGGTGCCAGTAATCCGTTTTGAAATGTTTATCCTTCCCCCTTTCCTCCCCCTATCATAAGCCTTGAGTGAATAATTTGTTTATTTATTGTTTATTATTATTTTGTTTTGTTATACTTTTTAATCTTCCTTCTTTCCTCCCAATACCAATGCCTCCTTAAATGTTAATGGTTTATTGTTACTTATTATTTTTCCAATTGTTATAATCAGTCAAAAGAGGTCCATGTTACCAACATTTTGTTTATATTACTTCCCCTCTCCCCCCATCTTCATAAGGTGAATTGGAAATTTCGATGAATAATACATTTGATGAATGTACATTTTGATGAATTGTGATTTGGTGAATTTACTTTTTGGTAAACTGAGATTCGGTGAATTGTGGTTTTGGTGAATTGCGATTAGGTGAATTGTGGTTTCGGTGAGTTGTGAATCGGTGAATTGTGGTCGATGAATTGTGTTTCGGTGAACTGTGGTCGGTGAATTTTCCTAGATCCCCCCATAGCTCAGTGCTCCGCAACCATTTAAATTTCATGGCACACTTTCGGGTTATTTCGAACTTCGCAGCACACCAAACTAAATTTATCGAGACTGTAAGGCATGTAACTTGGGGGTCGTAGGCCCACGTAGTGGGTGGGGGCCCCAAAATATCTGGGACCCCACAAAAATACTTAGAATTTTTCCTGTAATCTGCCGTAAGGTATTCGAGGTAGTAATATCCTTATTGGAATGAAAGATTTCATCACTGGAAATGAAGACGAAAATACCCATCTCAGGTGTTTGGAGTTGTTTTGTCCTATCCTTATAATGTTTGATTTATACAAGTCTCAATGTATTTCTGGAATTACAACATAAAAAATATTGATAAAAATCCAAAAACTTGACTTGCGAGGGGGGCCCAAAACCATAGTTACACCCCTGGAGACTGACATTTTTACCACCCTGTAGGAACAAAAAAGATAAAATCACCTTTCAAACACAAATGAATAAAATAATTGCTAAATTCCACATTTTTCAAAATCGTTTAGTCAGGATTATGAAATAATCCTATGATAAAAATTCCAATTCTCCAGTTACGAAGCAACTTGGTTTTTGTTTCAAGTAGCGGGAACAGTCTAAGAAATCATACCATAAGAGTTATTTGGTTTATGCGATCTTAACAATAGAAAAATAAAATATTATTTTTCATGCTTATAATTTCAAAATTTGTTGCGGCACACCAAGTGCTTTGTTGCAGCTCAGTAATGTGCCACTGCAAGGGTGGATCCAGGCTTCATCCATGGGGGGGTAACCAGGAATGAAAAAATAAAGTATTTGAAAATGTCATAATTCACAAATTTTACTACAGAAAAAGGAAAAACATAACTTTTTGTACAGCAAAACAGTAAAGTTCTCATGCAACGTGCTCAGCACGTCGAACGAGGTTTAGGGGTTAATTTTTTCTAGTGTTCAGAAATGTTGCGGGGGAGGAGGTAATTACCCCCTTTACCCCCTGTATCCGCCCTTGTGCCACGGCACACCGGTTGCGAATCACTGATCAAAACTAATGTTGAAACACTTCTTTCTGCTCATTAGAAATTATATCTTTTACTTTCTCATATACTAAGTATATTGAGAAAGTATTGTAATTGCAAAAAAATTCAATCTTGAGATTTTGGTGGAAATATAAGTTGTAGGTGTACCCAAGTCCGAAAAAGTGGTTTTCGCAATGCCATCTGTATGTCTGTTCATGGCTCTAGAATCTAAATGGTAGAAAGAAGATGAATGAAATCTTGTACTTAAACATTTTATCATACAGAATAGAAGCTACCAAGAAATGGTTGAAATAGTAGAATAATTAAGGACAGTTTATTCTAGGCAACTTTAACAACAATTTGATTTTCTCAAAAACGGCTCCAATGATTTTGATCAAATTTACTACAGTTACTTAAGTTTATGTCCAGGGACGTCTCAAGAGCGTTTGTTTTGCTGTTATGTTGTAATTTCCTGTAAAATATAGCATTTAGTTAGAGGTTTATGTAGCGTTGTTTTTTGGTCACCATAGTAATCAATAAAAAATGTATATTTATGTCAAAAATTGATTTTAATGCAGTTTTATTTAGTTTTCCCTAATGTTAAATATCGATAAAACGTACTTATTGATTCACTAAAATATCAGTCATGTTACGGTTTTGAGTTAGCCTTTCATTTTAACGTGCCGTTTCATGTTTCCGATGGGATGTAAGGACTTTAGGTAAACAGTGTAGACAATACAGATAGCGGAACAAGCCAGTCGTTGAAGGATGAAGATGAAGATGGTGGCGCATCGATTTTTCAGGGCAAAAATGAAAATTTCATTGCAAACTTTGACGTACATTATCAAATATAGAAACAATAGTAAAATTATTTGACATGCATTACAGGTAAGCCCAAAGTTTCCTCTTTCAAGATATATTGCGGTTTTATAGATGTATGATATATTAAGTGAGTTAAACAGTAAAGAAAGCAAGCACTACCTCGGACGTGCAGGACACGTCGCTCGGCGACATACGAAGTTCTTGTTGGACGTGCAGGACACGTCGCTCAGCATTGAGGGGTTAAAGGATAAAACAAGAAAAATATACTTCATATATTAGAAACAGAAATGTGTTTGCTACTAACTTTGTATTCACACTCCATTTATTCCAGCTTATGAATTGAGATTATTACATAAATGATATGTAAAGAAACGGTAATGAAAAGAATATGACACCGAAATCTTTTATAATGAACAAATAATCTGAAATTTTTCTTGTTTTATCCTTTTAAGGTCACCTATTTTGTAAAGCAAAAAGATTTTATTTTAGAATTTTTTAAAAATTCTTACTTGTTACTTTCTCATATAGAAAGTATATTGAGGAACTATTGTAATCGCGGAAAAACTCAACCTCGAGATTCTGACGGAAATATACATTTTATGTGTAGCTGAGCCCGATAAAGTGGTTTTCGCAATGCCATCTGTCTGTTACTGGCTCTAGAGCCTAAACTAGTGTTTCCCAACCTGGGTGCTGTGGCACCCTGGGGTGCCATGAAGTGTTCTGAAGGGTGCCGCCAAAAATATTCTGTTTTCCCATTTTTAGCCTCATTTTGCATCGCCCGCTTTCAAAAATGCAAACCAGAGTTAAGTCGACCTTCATTTCGTCGCAAAGGCACTTCCAAAAGAAAGTAGATTTGAAGATTGGAGTTCAACTACACCATGATTATTACTGACGGTGGATAGGGAGGGGTGCCGCCAAATTCTGAAAAGTCACTTAAGGGTGCCGCTACTCTAAAAAGATTCGGAAACACTGGCCTGAACAGTAGAGTGAAAATGGATGAAATGTCATACTTATTGTTAGTCATTTTATCATACAGAGAAGAGGCTATGAAGATATGGTTGACATTGCTCAATAATTAAGGGAAGTTTATTGTACACATTTTTAACATCAATTTGATTTTCTCAGAAACGGTTCTAACAATTTTGATCAAATTTCGTACAGTTACTTGAGTTTACGTCTTCAATAATACTGTATAATTCATATTTCTCAAAAAATGAATATAAGGCTAGTTTATTCTAGGCAACTTTAGCAATAATTTGATTTTCTTAAAAACGACTCTAACAATTCTGATCAAATTTCATAGTTACTTAAGTATACGTCTGCAATAATGGTACATATTTCTCAAAGATTGAATATAAGGCTAGTTTATTCTTGGGCAACTTGAACATATATTGGATTTTCTAAAAACCGGCTGATACGATTATCATTTTCTAAAGATAACTAAACAACGCAGTAGTATATGTTGTACTGATTTTTTTTACTTCCTTCATGCAGCCTTTATCTTTGATTGCCTCTTTCTTCAACCTTCACTTCTTTCTCTTGTTCTGCGGTTACCAATACAGCGAAAAGAAAATTGAGCTTGGGTCTATTCTTGTTGGGATGGGATACTATACTTCCCATTAGTTTAATTAATTTTAATTTGCAAAGATGAAAAAGATGAAATACATTCTAAATGGATTACGAAATCACATCTTGAATAGTGCGAGAAAAGTGTACTGTACAAAATAAACGAGGATGTCATAAACAAATTAACATCAAAAGGTAAACTCTATAAAAAATTTTTAACGTAAATAAAATCTCAACAAATTTTCCACGTCTATTTTGGTAGCCTCTTATTGTAGTGCATTAAGTATCCGGTTTCTAGAACTCAAGCATTACATTGTGGTAGTGTAGCGGCCAGCACGACAGCACTGTTTCTCGGCACATAGCTTGGCCGTTGAGCGACCCAACTTTCCATTGTGATAGGATAGAATTACATCCCCAGGCATCAAAACAAATGTCATCCACTTTTACGACATACGATTGATTTACGCGAAGTTATTCCATACTATGCGAATATAAGACTACTCGAGATTTTTCAGTTGCTAAAATAGGAAAAAATCGGTACAACATACATTGCACAAACTTTCTCATATACTAATGCATCGTTTAGTTTTCTTTAGAAAATGAAAATCGTATAAGCCAGTTTTTAGAAAATCCAATTTTTGTTAAAGTTGCCCAAGAATAAACTAGCCTTATATTCATTCATTGAGAAAAATGGGTTCTTTTGTATAAAAGCCCTGTCACTTTCTCTTATGAAGAACGTAATTTGTTTACGTATCTGCTCTCTAGCAGTAACGTAAACAAATCAACTGACTGTTATCTATGCAACAATGGTAAATAAAATAAACGTCTTATTTGAAAGAGACATCATTTATTTCTGATAACTGATCTACCCTTCCATTAAAGAATATGATAAATTTCATACAATTATGTAGGGAAATTAAGAATGAACACACTGGAGTGAAATTTCTTCAACAGGAAGGAATAATACATTCAAAAAGAAGTTGTAGAAAAGGACATGAAATGATGCTGTTGTTCAAAATTCGATGGAGATGCAGCGCTAGAGAATGTAGAACCGAAAGTTCTTTAAGAAAAGGAACCTGGCTGCAGGAAAGTAAAATACCACTGGATGCAATAGTTCTATTTATTTAAGCATGGAGTTACAAAATGGCAACTGTGAAATTCTGCAAAAGAGAATTAGGATTTAGTAAAAAAACAATTGTGGATTGGAAGAAGTTTTGCGTGAAGTATGTGTGACTGTTATACTCATGATTCCCAAAACAATTGGAGGACTGGGCCTAACTGTTGAAATCGACGAGTTATGTTTTTTGTGTGGGAAGCAGAACGTCGGAAGAGTTTTCCCTCAGCAATGGATTTTCGGAGGAATTTGCGTAGAGACCAGGGAATGTTTCCTATACCTGGTGCCCGACCATCCTAAAAAAACATTAAAAAGTGTAATTTGCTGTATTATTGAAGACGTATACACAAGTAACTGCACAAAATTTTATCAAAATCGTTCCAGCCGTTTTTGAGAAAATCAAATTATTGTTAAAGTTGTCTAGAATAAACTAGCCTTATCTTAATTTTTTGAGAAATATGAACTGTTTAGTATTATTGCAGAGGTATACCCAAGTAACTACGAAATTTTATCAAAATTGTTAGAGCCATTTTTGAGAAAATCAAATCGTTGTTAAAAATCAGTAGAATAAACTTCCCTTAATTATTGGGCAATGCCAACCATTTCTTCATAGCCTCTGCTCAATATGATAAAATGCCTAAGTACGAGATTTCATTCATTTTCGCTCTACCGTTTAGGCTCTAGAGCAGGGATGGGCAATACGTTCGCCAATCGACACGTGGCGAATTGGCAACAAAAGTGTGGTGAATTGGATTATTAGACCTGGCATGATACTGAACGAAAATTTCATGAAAAAAATTCTTGAAAAAATTTTTTATGCTGAAAATGCGTATACTGATATTTCCGGCCTGTCCTGAAAACTTGGAAGGGTTCTTCCATAATCATATGATTCAACAGGCCTACGGAATGTGAAAGCATGACACACACAGTGAAGTATGTACAGTACGTATCACACTTCCTGCCTTTTGGATGATGCAATTCTGCAGGCCTGTACTTGCACTTTTTCTTTCTTCAACTGAAATTTCGTCAGTGTATTTCAAACCAGGGCATCGAACCAGAAGGAAACCGAAAAAAACCGGAGTGAAACTGAACCGAAAAAATAAATTTTCTGAAACCGAACCGAAACTAAAAACCGTTATTTATTTCCTTTTTAGTTCCTTTTTTTCGGTTTGAGTGTAGCGAAAGAATGAATTTATGCTCATCAATGCCGGGCAAAGGCATGAGCAACGTGGGCAAAAGCCACAGGTGGCCAGAGGGTCGGCCATTTGGCAACTTATTTGAGAATTTGGAAAGCGAATGGCTCGAAAATTCCATTGCCCGAAATTTTTCCATCTGTCCAACTACCGGCAATTTTGATCTCGGTAATGGAAATCTGCTGTTGAATTATGAATCGAAGACGAAAAATGATGTCCTGCAGAAATTGCAGAATCTTCAACCAAGTCGCAGAACTGTTGTTCGTTGAATGCTGGAATTGTCAGAAGATATTGAAAAGCAATTGAGTGATCAAATGAAAAACTGTTTGTTTTTCCTTGGTGTTGGATGAGTCAACTGACATTAAGGACACTGCTCAGCTTGTGTTTTGGGTTCGATTTGTATCCACCGACTTGAAGATTCATGAAGAATTCTTAGCACTTTGTGAACTGAGGAATCAAACTCGTGGAATTGACATCCTTGAAAATTCTCTGGAAGTTGTGAAAAGGTTTGAACTCGATTTGACAAAATTGGCTTCAGTTACAACCGATGGTGTGCCTGCCAAGGTTGGAAAACATTCTGGGGTTGTTTTGCTTTTGAAGAAGCATTTGAAGGAAAATGGCAATAGTGCCATTTTGCCTTCAATCCACTGCATTTTGAACCAGGAAAATCTTTGCGTGCAAATGGCAGGAACAGACACCCTGCTTGATTTGATGAACACAGTTGTCAAAATTGTAAATTACACTCGCAGTGGCAGTGCTCTGACTCATCGGCAATTTGTAGAGTCTTTGAGAGACCTTGATGATTGTGATTTTGAAGACCTCGTGCACTTTGCAAATGTTCGTTGGTTGAGCCGTGGAAAGGTTTTGGAGCGATTCAGTGAACTGCTTCCTCAAATTCGAGAATTTCTTATTGAGAAACAACAAATTGAGCAGTTTTCTGAAACCGAAAGTGGGGTCTGGCAATGCGACTTGCATTTTTTGAGCTATATTATGGCTCATTTGAATGAACTCAATACAAAGCTTCAGGGAAAGGAAAACTGATCTGTGATCAAGCACAATACATTCGAGAGTTCAAGTTGAAACTGAATCTTCTCGTGGCTCAAGTGCAAAAGGAAGATTTCACGCACTTCCCAAATCTAAATCGCTATCTTGATACAAATGAAGATTTCGATTTTCATCTTAAGAAACTGTCACAGTATGTGGACTGGTTGAAGAATTTGATTCAGAAATTTGAGTCGTGCTTTTCTGATTTTATTCATTTCAACTTGGCATTTGAGTTCTTGAAAGATCCATTTCATTTCAACAGTGAAAATTCAACACAAGAACTTGTCACTTTGCTGTGCTTGGAAAAGTGTGGATTTGAAGCTGACATGCTCCTGTTGCACTCTGAAGTTCATCTCAAGGGTTGTTCAGTCACTGACAAGGGGAGTGTCAAGTTAACAGGAAAGGGATTTGTCTGAAAATTTGTGAGCTGGTAGAGCTAGACTTGGGAATCATGATTGACCTCCCTTTTGGGCATAGATGGTCAACAGTTTAAACAATAAATGGATTTGTTTATTTAGACACCATTTAAGAACCTTTTTAGTTCCGCTTACTTGCTAAGCACGTTTGGCCGTGAGGTTATAATTGGCACTGCGAAGTCTGAGGTCCCTGGTTCAAATCCTGATGACTTTTGTTTTGCGTTTGTCATATTTATTTTTAAATATTGTTTTCAATTTGTATTTTTTCATATATTCTTTGTTTTTTTACTTTTAACATTTGTGTTATTTTTTTCGTATATTCTTTATTAGAGTTACTATAATATTTTAAAAGTTCTTCTCATTTTTTAAAGTGCCTTTCTCATCTTCTATTACTTTCTTAAAAGGGATTTCACAATGAACCCTCACAGTTTCCTGGATGATACATATCGCAGAAGCAGCGGAAGCAATAATATTTTCGACACCGCGCACATTCGGAGAAACACTAGCCGTATCCGAAATGCTGACTTTAGACTCGGTAGCATGCTTAGGCTGCTCGCCCTTGGACTTTGAACTTTCACGGAAACGCCCGAAGACTGTCCGAAATCGTAGCATGTAAGCCTTAAGCACGAAGCGGAAGCGGAAGACTGTAGCCGGAGTCAATGCTGTCTTGGTTGTCGACTTGAGCAGTATGGCGATGAAGGGAAATTTGAAATGTAAGTATTATCCTTATACATCTTCCTTTAAATGTGAAGAATATTATAGTTAAATGATATGTACGTAAATACCTGTGTATTTTTACTTTAGGGACGGATGAACTCACCATGAAGTTCATTAAAATGAGAATAGAGGCAGATAAAAAATTCACGGGCAAGAGGAACGTCGTGAAAGCTGCTTACGAGTGAGTATAGCTGGACATTTTAATCGATTTCAATTTTCAACCTTAGCGATGTTGTTTGAATTGCGAATGTATACATTTGAAATACACAGGAATTACAACATGCATCGCTAGAGTAACTTCTCTATGGTATCGCGATTTGATATGCACGTAAGAATTGAAAGAGGTTTGTCCGGTCACTAATTTTATTCATTGTTATTATAAACTGCTGAATGAAATCAAATGAAAACATTCTATTCCAAAGCACAATGAAAATATTTAGTGAAGTTTATTGAAATAAACGATTTTCCTCAAAATAATTAATAATACTACATTTGGGGTAGCATTAAAATAAAATTTAATTAACTTGGAGAATAAAAAATTAGATATAATTTAAAGAGTTACATAAGTTATAAGGAGTATGTATACATCAATGGATCTGATGTTGAGGAAACATTGCAAATTACTGTAACTGATAGAAGGCAATGTAATTATTTCCTCATATTTTCTCTTTCCAACTAAATATGATCTTTGCCTTGTGAGTAATATTATTTTCAATTATAGCAAAATGACATAAAATAATTGAGAAAGGAACTTTAGTGAGACCCTAACCTCACTTAACACAATATCAGTAAATGCTTAAACCCTTAAGGAAATCTTGAGTTTCATTAGCTTTATAAGTGCTGAAACATATGCAAAAGAATTTGCCCACTTATTATTAACCTGGACTAAGGGCATGAAACCAAGTAAATTATGATAAATGCAAGTCGTTTTTAACTACATTTTATTCTGTATTATAGGAGGTTGATCACAGAATTAGGAGTAGAAGGAAACATAACAGTTGAGCAAATCAGGAAGAAGTGGCAGAACTTGCTTACTAAGTACAAGGTAAACATTTTCATTTTGAGTGCATATTTATTTCATTTATTTGAATAATATTATATTTATTGGAATATTATTAACCTAATAATGCTTTTGCTCAAAATAGGAACTGAAGAGACCTAGAACTGGACAAGGCTGGGAGGAAGATGAGGACACCCCGATATCATGGCCGTTTTATAAAGTCCTCGATGAACACCTTAGTGAGAGGCATATCATATGCCCTCCTCTTCTTTTATCATCAGATTCCCCTAACCTATATTTCCAACCACCATCTACCAGTTCCTCCAAAACCTCCGATTCATCTACTTCCCTCCTTCCTTCCCCATCACCATCCCCACCACCCTACAGTTCTTCCCAATCCTCTGACACCAACATATCTCTCCTTCCATCCCCATCACACTCCACTTCTTCCCACCAGTCTTGTCCATCTCCATGTCCTACAGGTGTGGGCTCTGCTAATAATTCAACTTCCCGGAAGAGGAAAAGGCCAGATATGGAGGAGATGATGGGTGAATTAGTTAGACAAGGGAGGACACATTTAGAATTAATGGAGAAACTTGTACAACATATTACCAAAAAATAAAAATTTGAACAAAAATATTTTTATTATATGTTATTTAAGAATTGATTCAACATTCTCTCTCTTATATTAAATCCATTTTCCTCTAGTATTTGGCGTCTCTCTGGCTGTGGGGCTGGTACCATATTTGCCATTACCATGTTATCAATATTTATTAAGTCACCCTCACTTATGCATATGTTATGCATTACTGCACACGCTGCAACAACTTTACAAGCTGTTGCAATTTTCACCTCCAGGGCTTTGTGGAATATTGTTCTCCACCTAACCTTCATCATGCCGAAGGTATGCTCTACCTTAATTCTGCATTTTGAAAGTGCGGTATTGAATTGTGTTTCATTTTCATTTGGTTGCCTGTAGGGGGTGATTAACTTCAATGGGTTTTCAAGACATGGATAGCCTGAATCTCCTAATAGACAATACCCTTCAGGAGGAAAAACACCATTCATATACAAAGGGCTATTCCTAAGTACCCTTGCATCATGCACTGACCCTGGATATCCACAGAAAACATTAATAAATTTATTGTTCGCATCACAAACACCCTGAAGTGTAATGGAGTGAAACAATTTTCTATTAAAATAGTCTCTTTGCATTGCTTTGGGGGACAACACACGAATATGGCATCCATCGATGCATCCAGAAACGCAGCTGAATGCAGCATTACCTGCAAATTGCGAGAATTTTAGTCCATTCTCTCTCAATTCGATATCATTCGGATGGCTAATGACACTTGGCAGTAATAAAATTAGTCTGTCCAGTATTCTGTGAATTATGTTACACACAGTAGATTTAGGGATGCCAAAAGTAAGGGAGATGATTCTATAGGAAACAGCAGATCCCAGCCAGCATAAAAACAGCATAATTTCCACATCAGCACCCCAGCCAGTCTCGTATTCTGGGAAACACAATCTCCGCAGTTCTACATAACTATTTCTGGTTATACTGAAATGAATGTGTGTTAATTTTATAATTAATTTATATGCTCTAAATAAATTCCTATTTTATTTTCTGATATATCATACAAAAATAATATTTAAGAATCCACCATAAATACAAAAACTTAAAATACCGAATAAAAATAAAAAAACATCTTAATATGCTAGCCTTCGGCCGATTTTTACAAAGTAAAACTATCTTACCGAAAATGCTTCTTAAAATTTAGATTCGGATTCCTTACGAACTGTAGAAGAAAACTCTTCACACGGTGATTGCAATACAGTCCTCGAATGTGCTACAAAAACGAAGTTAGAAAAATCAAATAAATATCCATGCACGGTACCTAAAGCATGAAATTTTCAATACGTAACGGATCAGATGTTAAAATAACATAATATAAATGAGTCGAGTTACATTTCCAGGATATACGCTTTGTAATTACCTGATTCCTTTGTCGACGCCTCCACACTGCGATTACGGCCAATATTCGTCTCACATGCTCTTGCCAAGCATTTAAAGCATACACTACCACTGCAAATTCTTCCATTTTCATAAACACCACTACCTAACTCACGCCAATGGCCAAACGCTTCTCAGACATCATGATACAGTAAACAGCCGTTCACGTCGCTACTATCGCCAAGTACGTCCTAATCCTAAGTCTGAAGCTTTCTCTTTAAGCAAGCTATTTTGTGTGTCTTTAATGACGTCACGTTCTAGCATGCTTCTGCCGAAGCGTGCTAGCTGAGGAAAAGCAATTCGGATACGGCTACTGTTCGCCACAGTGACATTTATTTGTTATGACTTCATTAGGAAACACTATCTGATGACAATGTGGAAGAATTTCCTTTGTTTTGTCAATCGTGATGCGAACCAGGTGTAAAGAACCATATCTTTAAATATGGAAGCAGACAGTTGATTGTGCACAAGAGAATGTATTTTTATCATGTCTGCTCGTCTAGTAATATCGCATTTTTCTTGAAGTAGAACTGCTGCATTTTGTAGTCGCGAAATAAAGATCTTTACCTGACGGTAAAAATACATGTCGCAAGGTTGGCATATGGGGGTGCATTTTGGCGGAATTACCTTCATGGGGCATGTCGGCTGATTTTCGTCATCGATGAAGCGCTCATCAATGTAATTTATCAATGCATTAACGAAACCGGCATCATATCATAAAATCAGAAAACAATCCTTAAATAATTTATCACTACCTACCACTGCGACAAATTAAATAAAACGTGCTTTCTTTTACTTGAGAATAGCTCTTTCAAAAGGTCTGAAACCAACTAGAAAGACCGGCGAGCGCAGAAGAAAATCTCACTGCAGATCTCCTACAACAAATTATCATTCACTGGAATGTGTGGTGTATGGCTGATGTAAACCGATTCACCTCGCACGTCACTCACAACATCCAACTCTCTCCCTACTTTGACGGCTACTGCTCGCCCACACTTCTGCCTGAGACATTGTCTAGCTCGATCGCTTTACGCACCCGCCCGAGAGAATGTCTTCCGCCGAGCACTAGTAATAGCGTTGCCATTACATATTTTTGTGTTTTATCTCTATCAGGATTTCAATGTATGACAATGAGTCGAGAGGCCGAATCCAAGAATGTCACTTGGACGAACAATATTTCTCCAAATGTGCGTGGTGTCGAAAATATTATTGCTTCCGCTGCTTCTATGATATGTATCATCCAGGAAACTGTGAGGGTTCATTGTGAAATCCCTTTTAAGAAAGTAATAGAAGATGAGAAAGGCACTTTAAAAAATGAGAAGAACTTTTAAAATATTATAGTAACTCTAATAAAGAATATACGAAAAAAATAACACAAATGTTAAAAGTAAAAAAACAAAGAATATATGAAAAAATACAAATTGAAAACAATATTTAAAAATAAATATGACAAACGCAAAACAAAAGTCATCAGGATTTGAACCAGGGACCTCAGACTTCGCAGTGCCAATTATAACCTCATGGCCAAATGTGCTTAGCAAGTAAGCGAAACTAAAAAGGTTCTTAAACGATGTCTAAATAAACAAATCCATTTATTGTTTAAACTGTTGACCGTCTATGCCCAAAAGGGGGGTCAATCATGATTCTCAAGTCTAGCTCTACCAGCTCACAAATTTTCAGACAAATCCCTTTCCCGTTATCCTGACACTTCCCTTGTGAGATGTGGGAATATCTTCCGAAAGATGAGAAAATTCCTACTTTGAAACCGGCCGTTTCCAAATTATTTTCCATGTTTGGCTCGACGTGGCTCTGTGAATCAACGTTTTCCTCAAATCACTTTGATCAAGTAGAAATACAGATCTCGAATAATGGTCATGAATTTGGAGGCAGAGCTTAGATGTGGACTGAGTTCAGATATTCAGCCAAATTTTGACCAGTTGGTCAGACAGAAAGATTGCAAGGTTTCTCATTGATATTTTTTATCATTGAGCATCCTTGATATGTGTTTGACTCTATATGTCAGAATAATGCTTGAATAAAGTCATTTGAAAGAATTTTGGATTTTCCCCTTTAATCAAAGTAGTTAGGAACCTTTTTTTTTATTAGGTGTGGCGAATTTCATGATTCATTTGCCACACCTGTGGCTTGACTCAAAATCCTATTGCCCACCTGGGCTCTAGATCCAGTAACAGACAGACATACAGATGGCATTGCAAAAACCAATTTTTCAGACTCGGCTACACCTAAAACAAATATTTCCGTCAAAATCTCGAGGTCAAATTTTTTTGCAATTACAATAGTTTCTCAATATACTTCGTATATGAGAAAGTATAAGCCTTGTCTTACAAGGGGAGGCCATAACATTAAGGTAATACTGAAATCCCTAAAACCCCTTTAGGAGGTAAAACTAGAACTAAAATATCAAATATATCTCTCGGCGTTTTTGCCAATGGGCCTTTGTTTAAAAGGTATTAACAATTTAAAATTCAGGTTCAAGCATGGATGCATCATATATCTTCAAAATTAATGCTTTAAACAGAAGCAATGATAGCCGAATGGGTAGCGGGACTGTCTAGTGATCAATTGGGCTGGGGTTCGATCCCAGCTGCTGGTATTTCCTTTTTCATAATGCACTCTTCAGAAATAGTCTGCATATGTATTTTAACTAGTAAAATTGTATTAATATTTAGTTTTTATTGTATTTTTGTTTTTTATTTTTTTTGCATATTTTGTACTTGTTTTTTCTTCTTTTTTATGTACTTTTTTGTACTTGATTTATTTGCATTTTCCACATATAATTATGACTTGCAATTTTCACCAAAAAGTGTGTCCTCCCTCCAATTCCCTTCCAGCTCAACGAACTTTAAGAGGAGAACTGCAAATCCACAAACTTCTCTTCAAATGTTTACCAATCACGACTCACCACCTCGAAATTCCACAGTCACCCGTGAAACCCTCCCCTCTTCCTCTAGAACTCTGTTCGAGTCAGTGAGCGGGTCTTCGCTTTCTCTTGTTCTCTTCCCAACCGCAGCAGGAGAACTAACCCTCACTACATCAGCTGAGCTAACCTCGCCTGAACTTTCAAGTGAAGTCCATAGTGCCTGAACCATACAGTGGCACGGGTGAATTATAAGTTGTGAGAATTACCACATCTCCTTTCAAATGTTTGGTCAATTCCCCAAAAATTGTTTGATCAAGAAACTACACGCCCTGAGATGAATGTAATTTGGAAGGATATGTTTGCAAACCTGAAAAGGGCTCAGGCAAGGCAAGCACAGACCTATAATAGACACCATTCAGGGAACCCTTTTAAGGTCGGTGACCATGTCATGTGTCAGAGATTTACCCAGAGTTCCAAGGCAAAGAAGTTAACCAAATTAATTCCAAAATGGGAAGGACCTTACCCTATTTTAAGATTTTTAACTGCTGTTACAGCTGTTGTAGCAATTAATAATAGAAGGGAAAGAATTATTAATTTATGTAATGTTAAGCCATTCAATGGCTCTATGTAAAGCGTTTATTCTGGCGTAGGGGTTGGGAATCTCATTGCCTGTTAACTTAGTCATAGCGCCTAATTAACGCAATCACCCATGGACTTTACAAAGTCCACAAATTAATACCACTTTACTGTGAGGTGTGAATCACCAATTGTTGAGATGTAGCATAGTAGATGAAAACTCTATGGAGTAATCTACTGATGCTCCGTGGCCATAAATTAATTTCTCTATCCTGGTCACGGCTCCCTTCTACTTATTTTTGTTAATCCCCATTTCAGACCTAAAGGGCCATTATCCCCATCCTAGAATTAATTACTTAGTATTTAAGACTTGTATGGTTCTTAACGTTCTTCATTAACCAAGTTGGTGGTTCATTTATGTAAACTTGATACTCTACTTCTATCAGCTGATGAAAATTACATATTGTGTTATTCCTAAATAAGTTAAAAACTCTGTTCTTACCAGCTGATTATATATTATATATCTATTATTGTGTCATTATATAAATTCATTTCAACAATAACTAATCTTGCTAATACTACGTAATTTAATGTAATCTCTAAAGTTTTTAGCTTGGCTTGGTGAATAATTTGGGGAAGAGTTATCCAGGCAGAATGTCTAAGATACAATTTTTATTTGTATGAACTGACTATATCAGATAATAATCTCTGATGTATTTGGCATTGTGCAAGAAATTTCACTTGCTAATTACTTTCATATTTTCATAATGTAAAGGTATTTTGGTTGTCGGTCGAGATAGTTATTTATGTTCAGGGTATCCATTGTGGGATACCCTTCCCTCATCAGGCTTTTCTTCTGTTATCTGCTGGTGATTTCAGCTAACTTCTATTAAATTCTTTTATGTACAATGTTGTAACTTGTTCTTACTATTGACAATAACTGTACTGTTGGTCCAACCAAACTTGACAGAATCATCTATGAAAGGTGTAAAAACCATCTAGTGGGTGTTCTGTTGTCTTTTCATCATTTTTTAGGGGGGTGGATGTGGCGTTTTTCCCTGCCCTCGGGACTTTGTCCCAATCCCGAGGGACTTAGTCCCCAATACCGAGGTGTGTTGATCGACAAAGCCCGGTGAGAGAGACCAAGGCCGAACTAATTGCCCTTCCGCTGGATGCCGCTCTGCTGAGATGCCGCGGACTTTTCTGGGTGTCAAGATATATACGCCAAAAAGTGTGTCCTCCCTCCAGTCTTCTTCCAGCTCAATGAACTTTACGAGGAGAACTGCAAATCCACAAACTCCTCTTAAAGTTAATTCCAATCGGATTGTTCCTCTTCTATCTCACTTACTTCTATAGGATTACAATATTTCGGATGATACAATTCATACAAACAAGAGAAACAAAGTTTCTTTGCACCTGAACATCTTATAAATGCTCCTTTTTCACATTTGCATTTTTGTTTACATAGGTCATTCGGAAAGCACAGCTGGTTGACATTTACAAATACATTCTTTGTGAAAATCAGCTTTGTAGAAAACCACGCGTACATTAGCATGTCTTTAAAGACTGGAGCTCCCAACAGATAATGTTTTAATTTTTAAAAGAAAAAAACAAGTACAAAAATACGCGAAAAAAATAAAAAACAAATAAAAATAAAATAAAAACAATATTAATACAATTTTACTAGTTAAAATACATATGCAGACTATTTCTGAAGAGTGCATTATGAAAAGGAAATACCAGCAGCTGGGATCGAACCCCAGCCTCATCGATCACTAGACAGTCCCGCTACCCATTCGGCTACCATTCCTTATGTTTAAAGCATTAATTTTGATGGTATATGATGCATCCATGTTTGAACCTGAATTTTAAATTGTTAATATCTTTTAAACAAAGGCCCATTGGCAAAAACGCTGAGAGATATACCGTATTAGCCCAAATATAAGGCGACTCCTTATTTTCAGTTGTGTCTAACATTTTGTGTATACGTTTGCGTTGATATCTCATGAGATATTGGATATATACTTTGTATTGCGAAATGTGCTTGAAAAGTACTCTAAAGTGCATATCAGTGTAC
The DNA here is from genome assembly GCA_036926305.1 of Uropetala carovei. Taxonomy (NCBI): domain Eukaryota; kingdom Metazoa; phylum Arthropoda; class Insecta; order Odonata; family Petaluridae; genus Uropetala; species Uropetala carovei. The sequence continues at coordinate 4,545,236 of JAXCHB010000180.1, read as the reverse complement.
ATGTAAGTAAAGAAACAATTTTTATGCTCCATCACACTATAGGCAATAATTTTTGTTGATTTCTGAATTTATTATTGCAATTGGTTACTCGTTGTTACGATTAAATGTATATTAAACCCTAGTAGCAATGAGTGGTAATGTCTAATGTCAATGAGTGGTATGTCTAATGTACTGTATTGATATGTATTATTTGGGAAATAAATGTGTCACAAAATATCTGCCAGGAACGTAACCCCTAACTTTTATCATGGTTCTTATAGGAATCTTTGTTTCGCTATACGTTATTTCGTTATAAGTCATATTTTTCAGGAAGGCATCTCTTATGTATAGCGTGGTATTACTGTATTCAGATAAATACGGTAATCTGTGATTTACTCTATCCAAACTAGGAACACTTTTCAATTACATCCTATGTAAATAATCTTCCATTATTGTTCATATATCCTATTCTAGATAAACATTTAAAGAAAATGCAAATGAATTTATAGATAAGGTAATTTAGTTAGACAAATACAGTAAAACCCCGTTATTTCAATCCTGGATAATTCAAAGTATGGTGTAATTCAAAGCTAAGATCAGTCCGTGGCCAAAACCATAGGATTTTGCATACATTTTGGTATGCATTATTCGAAATACACCAACGATGAAATTCGAAGTCATGATCTGGTCCGGTGACTATGAACTTTTTGTTTAATTTGAAACCGCAATCCTGTGCAAGCAGAAGGTTCACTCGTGTGCCATCACATCACGTTTTTGTTCCTCATTTCTCACACAAGAAATACATATAGCGCCCCAAACAGGTGACTCCCTTTTACTTATTCAATAGTAGCATGACCAAACGTCCAATTTTCGCCAGGACAGTCCCGTTTTTTTATCAAACAAGATACAAAAGTGTACAGCGTATCACAAATGGGTGCATTTCATGCAATAGAGTATTAGAAAGAAATGGTATACCTGTACATAAGAGAAATAGCATTTTAAAGTTCTTTTCTTCATCATAAATAATCCATTTCCTTCCTATTTAAAAATATTGCATGTACACGTAATGAAACTAAACGTTTGTTTGTGAGATTGCTTATGTTAGCAGCAATGAAGAAGTAACCTAGCAAGAAATTTTCAGTTCAACTTGATTTAAGACTTTCTTGTTCGATTTTCTTGTTAATGGCTACTCCTTCGATAAAAATGTATAGGAGAAGAAATACTCTAAATCAGTGTTTCTCAACCTTTTTTGCTCCATGGCACACCTTCATGCATGCTTAAGAACATAGCGGCACATCAAACCACCAAAAATGAATTTCACTGTGTAAATACTCATTTTTAAAGATAAAAACTAGCGTAACAAGTAAAAGTCGCAGTTATATTAGATTGTTACGATTGGTAAAGCAATAATGGTATAATTTTATTGTGCATTAAATACACACATAATTTAAAAAATTACATATCTTTGGAGTGTGTGGCACACTAGTCCCTTCCTCGTGGCACACTGGTTGAGAACCACTGCTCTAAATTACTAGTTCTACAAGTTTTATTTGAAAACTATTTTGATATGACCAATTCTTTACAAGATATGATGGAAAATTAATTTTTTTTCACCAGAAAAGTGGTACCCCTGATTCACTTATGTGATTCATTTTTGCGATTTCCTGATAATCTTTTATTGTAAGTCCTTATCATATTTCATGAAAATCCGTTTGGTAGAAGCCAAGAACGAAAATGCAGACGGACGGACAGACCGACAGCAATAGGCATTCATGCTGGAGGCAAAACGCACCTAAAAAGCCATACCAGATGTGATATTCATGTAAACTATCTTGCTTGACGGTAATGCAAGAACTGTTATTCCAACTGACCAGATTATTACACTATGCGACATGGAGACGTTTTTACTTTCTCTATGGGGAAAGTATTGTGATCACGAAAAAAATCGACTTCGAGATTTCAACAGAAATACACATTCTGAGGTCCCTAGAACACGTTTAGACTATTTTCGGAATGATGTATGTGTATGTGTGTGCGCGTGTGTATGTGATTGTGGGCGCTCTAACTCTTAAAGTACTTGCCATATCGTTACCAAATTTCATATATAACACTTTGGTATGAGTACGAAGAGCTGATTAGTTTTTGGACAATAACGGTTAACCAGAAGTCAAGGTTTATTCGAAACCCGATTCGGTTTTTGTGATATTTCTCTGATAATACGTTACTATTGCATACATTGATCATTACAAAAAATGTAGAAAATATAATTTCCTACATCTTTTATTTCAAACAATTTTCCATAGCAGTTATTGTTTAGGAATTATTTATAAATAATGTGTTTTTGGTTTCCGTCAAATATCTCAAAAACATCGTTACTGGTAATCTTCGTAAGGACCAAAGTTGTAAAGAATAATATTTCTTCCAAGTTTTGTTTGAAACAAATTTTCGTAGAACCATCCATTTCGGAGATATTTTGCTTTTTCTGAATTTCCAGTATACAGCGCCACCACCATGTAGCGATGAATTCTGTAAACATATTCAAAATATACCTAATTTACGGCAATAAGGACGACTGTATTCTTTTACGATATGAAATAATAATTTTGCCTTATAATGCTATTCATAATAATTTAAATAACTATACCGCAAATATGGAGAAAGTCATGTGTTGGCCACATCAGATTTTTATATATTGTATCGATCTTTAAAGTGAGAGTGAAAACTATATAGACGTGAAGTTTTCGTAAACACTCTTGCACATATCACACTCTGCGGCAAGGCGAGAACTGTCTCGATAATGCTAATAACCATGTGAAAAATTACAATGATCTTATTACAAAAAATGAGTTGCCTATTATACATGGTGATAAGACAATTTTCACATTTCACTTGTAAAAACATGGGTGCATATTATATAGGGTGTGTATTATAATCAGAAAATTATGGTATACAGGATTGAAGAGTCTACATTTGGTTGAAAAACCTACCTTACAATATTTTTGAAGTTAAATAACTATTTATAAGTTATTAGTATTGGTCCTGACTTCAAATCTCATTTTAGGCATATTAGAAATTATATGAATGGAATAATAGAATTGAAAACCAGTGTTGTGAGGGAATTGACCATACTGCAAACAATCTCAAAAAAATAAGTATTTACTGTATTCAGAGAAAGTTATAAGTGATATTCTTGTCATACTACACAGAAATACAGTAGAACCTCATAAACCTGGCAACTTTGGGGCCTTGCATTTGCCGGGTTTTTGAAATTTTATAAAAAATCTTTAAGTAATGTACATTTTTGGTAACTGATTATATAATTCAAATGATGAATAACAATTAAAAGGGAACCCATCACCAATAAAGACTATTGCTTATACATGCACTAAAACGAGGAATTATATAAGAACCATTAAAAAGTAAATAACAAAATATGCATTTACAACATTATTTTCAACACACATTATTCTCAGAATTGTTTTTAAACAGATCAGGCATACTAACTTGCTACATGCATTTTGATTTTTCCTTCATAAGTTTATCTTGTATTCGATACAAACCAGGGCATCGAACCGCAATTTTTTTCGCTCCGGTTTTCGTTCCGGTTCACTCAAAACTCAAAATTTCGGTTCGGTTCAGGTTTCGCTCTGACAAGCGTCAGTGAACCGGTTCGAACTGGTTTTTTTTGCTCCGACCTTAAAATATTTTTAGGAAGCTTTCAAGAATTGATTTATTAATTAAGTAATTTTCTTATTAAATCAAATAGATCTTCACTATAAAAATAGTGATATTTAAAAAACATAATCAAAACACGAAAATAAATTATTTAAATGTGAATATTTAGTATGTATCTTATTTATTTAAGATTATATTTTGAATTGAATATTTACAAACCATACATGCGACGCAAATGATTTCAACATATTAGGAAAGTACAGTAAAACCTGGTTAATTCGAAATTCACGGGACCAAAGAAAAAGCATTTCGAATTACGAAGGACCTCTATAAGTCGAAATTTACAAAAAAGCGTGATTTACCAAATTTAAAAAATGCAAATATAAATTACAGAAAAACAAAAGAATATGATATCATATTAAAATACAGAAATTACGAAGGACCTCTATAAGTCGAAATTTACAAAAAAGCGTGATTTACCAAATTTAAAAAATGCAAATATAAATTACAGAAAAACAAAAGAATATGATACCATATTAAAATACAGAAAAAAAGGATGTACTACAGATGCATTCCTCAAAATATGATGTCGATGAATAAAAGTCAAATTTAGGATTACTCATTTAAACATTGAAACATATATGAACATATAATTAAACCACTAAAATGTTAATAATGTTTCACTTATTTCAACTTAAAAGTAAATAAATAAAAGTGTGTAATAAAATATTAATTTAAATTTATTTTAAAAATTGGTTATTTTCCCATTTCAATTTCAAGGCACTCCCTAGCTCAATGTGTTGCATAATGGCATCAACTTTTTCACAGATATTCATTGGCATGTCTGGCATCCCGGACACGTGCCTTTGAAGGGTATCTTAAGCTTTTAAAACATCCTCCTTAGATGGCAATGGCACATCCAACCTAGCATCGACGTTATCCACATCGTCTTCGTCGTCGCTATCACTCGCAACGGTTTTCGTTTCGTCGATCGTGGGGTCATACACAACCGATGCAGCCAAGCCATTATCAAAGGAAACAAAGTCTCCGAAACTGACAGGCTCCAATGCATTACTGTCGATCACTTCCTCCACTTCTGTACCTTGGAACACTTCTGCCGGCTGCGAAGATAGCCCGCTTTTCTTAAAACAGTTGGCGATGGTTTGAGGAGTCACCAATTGCCACGCCAGTGACAAGGCCCGGCACGCGTCTAAAATCGTCCATTTTTCTAAATCATCCTGCGAACATCCATTTGTAATTTGCACCAAGTATAACGACAATAGTTTTTTTTCTGTAATGACTCTTTAAATTTTGAATGATGCCCTGGTCGAGTGGCCGCAGAACACTGGTTGTGTTCGGCGGAAAATACAGCAACTCAACATTGGGCGTATTTATCTGAGCCACATGGTGAGCAGAACAGTTGTCTAGTGTCAACAAAATTTTACGACTTTGCACCGCCACACATCTTTGCATTCCTATTAAGAAACTTTTGAATATGTCTGTTGTCATCCACACCTTTTTATTAAGCTCGTAAATTATCGGCAAATAATCACGATTAATACCTTTGAAACAGCATGGGTTGCCATATTTTCCGATGATTACAAGTTTTTCTTTATTCGACCCATCCATATTTGTGCAGAGCACGGCGCGGCGGTGAGACGCTCCTTACTACGTTTGCCGCCATGACATTTTTCGCCTCGGAGAGCCAAACTACGATCGGGCAACATGTTGAAAAAAATGCGTTTCATCCATATTAAAAATGTCCTTGAGCGCGTACTTCTCCAAAACATGTTTATTACTTTGCAGCCAGGTCGTCACTTCCCCTTCGTTAATTTTTTGGGCATCACCACATACTTCGAGACAAACAATCTTGTGGCGTCTTTAAAACCATCCAACCACCCATTGGACGCTTTAAAATCTTCAATGTTCATAACGTTCGCAAGACTTCTTGATTTTTCAATGAGCATCGGGCTTGTCACAGGTAAATTCGCCGCTTGTACTTGTGAAAGAAAATCGGACAGTTCTTCTTCGAGGTCTTCGTTTTTCGCAGGCCGTGAACGCTGACGTGTAGCGTTCCATTTAAATTTATAAAAACTTTCTTCAATCTTCGCCCGATTCTTTAAAATTGTAGATAAAGACGAGTTCGGAATCCCATACTTTGAGGCCAGCTTTCCTTTCGATTCTAACTTCTTGTCAATGTCTTGCAGCAAAGACATTTTTTCAGCAAGAGTAAGAGTCTTATATGCACCACGAACTGGAGCCATTGGAGGGTATATTTAAAAAAAAATATTTTAAAGCAATAAATTTAAATATAGTCTCTCTTGTAGTTATTAAACTAAGAATACTATTTAAACTAGTAACTAACAATGATGAAAAATACAATCTAATACGAAACAAACAACGAACCAAAGGAATATTGGAACGCGTTTTCCACACAAAACTCGCAAAACAGTAGATAAATTGAGGGGATGGACCGAATCTTGTGACAATACCCAACGCCCAGTCAGTATGATCACAATTGCACGTTTGTAAACCAGCCGACATAGTGCCAGAAATATTTTAGTAAATTTCATTTAGTTTCTTTTTGGTAAGTTATATTTCGAATTATGTCGACAAAAATGCGTTGATATTCCGAGAATCGGGCAAAAATTTTTTTCGAATTACGAATTATAGAGATTTTTGAATTATTGAAACACATTTGTACGAAATTGGCTTTTTCGGTCTTTCAAGTGTTAAAACATTTCGAATTACGTCGAATTTCGAAATATAGATGTTCGAATTAACCAGGTTTTACTGTATAAAGCAAATTATAAATGAGCACGTTTTCTGCAATAGAGTATTCTAAACTTATTATATTATGCAAAGCATTCATCTCATTTTCTGATTTACTGTGCTTAGTCCTTAGTACTAAATTTTATCAAAATCTGCTGAATAGCTACGGAAAAAAATTGCATCCTGATAGAAGAACGGACAGACCGAAGCTAATATGCACTAAAGCTGGAATACCTAATAATGAATTATTAATATTTTTATTTACAAATCATGCGGTAAAATAAGAGATTGCGTTATCTCAATAGTGCCAGTAAGTTGAGTAAGATATTACGTTATTTTCATTAACAATTTGTAGATCACGTCCACTGCTCGTATTATAGTAAAAACTGTAATTGCATGGCTTAATTTTTTCATTCAGAGATTACTTAAATGGATAAAAAAATCTATAAAATATTTATGAGGAAGAAGCCTGCAGAAATTGAGGGTCCAAGAATTCAGAAAGACAGAAATGTTTATTAACACGATACAAATTTACGATGCCTGAATATTTTTAATCACTTACGTAGTGTGAGAATGTTAAACTTCATTATTTCATGAAATTGAAATGATAAGTAGCGTTTCGAAAAATTATTACTAAGCGAAAGCATGTGATTTTCACCCAGCAGCAAATAAAAAACATCTACGTACATCTACATATAACCCTGCAATCAAACATGCAAACAAAAAGAAAATAAGACTTAATCGGCCTGTCATGAACTTTCTTCAGGCAGAGTCTCTAATGTGGGTTTCTGCAGTCGGCAAAATATTTCACTAAAAATAACTAATTCGCATTCATATTTAATTTCTCTTCAGTTTTATGCAATCAATACGAATATGTGTGCTCATTTTAAGATGCACTCTATAAAATAAATAGAAATTTACTAACCTGTAACAAACGATAACCGAAGTAAGAATATCTCAAAACCACGACTGCGGAGCAATCCTTCCTGGATAAGTTTTAGAGAATGACTACCAGAATACAACGGTTCAGTGGATATGGAGAGGGAGTGAAATTATATGGGGACAATAACCTCCAACTATTAGGAAAATCCAAGTTAAGAATCGGGAAATATTTTTGCCGTGAACATACTCTACGGGGTATGCTCGGGGGGAGGGTAGCAAGACAATTAGAGGCTGTCTTCAAAGTACCGCCCAAGTTCCTTTCCAGTAGCCTCGTTTAACAGGTAATCTCAGCAGTATGTATTGTAGACTCTCTCTCTATGTATTGAGATGCACATGGAAAATCCCACTATTGAGCCAACAGATATTATCACAAAGACACATCCTTCCCAAGGCTGAAGAGAATGTGTTCTCAAGAAAAACCCAACCCTTTCTTATTCTGTTTCTAAACGTGAGGCTTTCTGAAAGACTCAAACTAAAGCAAAAGGAAAAACCCTTCTTTCACTCCCACATTTTATGCGAACCGAAAAATATGGAATGAAATAAATAACGGTTTTCAGTTTCGGTTCGGGTTTAGGAAAATATTTTTTCGGTTCGGGTTTTGGTTTCACTCCAGGAGAAATAACGGTTTTTTCTGGTTTCGGTTCGGTTCTGGTTCGATGCCCTGCTACAAACATGTAATTTCTTGAAAATCAATGCAAGAGCATTGTTCTAAAGCAGATATTGTATCTGTGACTAACTGTATACAGTGATCTATTGAAGGTTTGTCCTTAACTATCTCTTGATCATCGTCACTATCATTTTCTTCATCTTTTTCATGCTCATGTTTCAAAACCATGTCCACTATTTCACATCAGTTAGCTGAAGTACAACAGGCACATCATTGTCGATATCAACCCAGTTTTCAGTGTCATCTTGTACCACTCTTTTTGCTATTGTGAAAAAATTTTGCTTGTTGTATCAGCATTAGGCCTGAAATAGGTACACCTTCACTTCTTCGCTGACGAAACCACTCAAACAATACCTTATCAACAATATTTAGCCAGGACGTGTAGTGTGTTATGTTTACACACTGCTTTAGGTGTATCACTCTCTGCATAAAATTTCAATATTTCCATTTTTTCTTCTTTAAGTCGTATGCAGTGGAACCACCAATGCCATATTCTTCGCAAAGTCTCTTCACTGAAGGTAGTACCTTTTTCAAGTTTTCTTAGTAATTCCACTTTCTTCAATCGTGAGATTTTTCTGTTTACGTTTCGTAACACCACTTTATGGGGTTGTATTCTTTTTTTGAAGTCATGTCAAAATAAAATTTAACAAAAGTACTAATTGCATTAACGAAAAACAATTGCTATCGCCACGAATCTAGACATGTGGTTCTAATAAGGTAAACGAAACAATGAAAATAGATAGCATACATCATTTAAAGTAATTTCTAATTTTTTTACATATAACTTTCAAAAAAGTGCCGAGTTTTTGAGAATGCCGGGTTTATGATGTTCTACTGTATTAAGGTGAATTCTGCAACACTAAGCTTTCAAATTATTTAAAAGTTAAATAATTGGGTCATAATAATACGTAATCATTTTATATTTTATATGGTATTAAAATGGTATGATAATCTGATAAAACATTAACAGATAATTTTTTGAAAAATATTGTAGTACATGATACTTATTTGGTAGATAGAAAATGAATAATATATTACACTCACCCCTTGCTGTCTTGACTATTATTTGTCCAGGTGTGCTGTAACCAATTCCATTGTGTGCCCGCAGCTCAATCTTGTAATGAGTGTTAGACTGAAGGTTCCTGAGCTCATGAGCAGTATGATCATGTGATTTCAGTTCAATTGTGTCACATTTTTCAGACTCTTTCCATCCTTCACTAGTGTTCTTTGCCTGAATAAAAAACGACTTTCATTAAATCGCTTCATCAAGATGGAAAAACTGAATAAAAAAGTTACAATTAAGAGTCAGTCATATTTCAGTTAACAACAAAATGAAGTGGCATTCATATGCAATTATACAATGAACAAGTTTGAATTACTTCATTTCACCCTTCTCCTTGCCTAATTGCATAAAGACATCCATAGCAGAATTGCTGCTTACATACTGAGCACCTGTATATTTTAAAATAAAAACGCCATCTGCAAGAATTATATGGCACTTATTTGTGAGAAGGTTGTTTACACTCCTTGCAAACAGTTGATTCATCATAAATCTTAATTTCACGGCCCTCGGCATTATAACTGAATGTCTGGTTGATTTTTCCTTAGTTTGTAACCTTGGCTGGTCTAAGCAGGAGCACTATTGAAGAAGATACAAATAAATAAATATCTGAGAGATTTCAGGACTTATTTTGATGGTGATTTAAGTAACTGTTGAAGCATAAATGATGAAGTTTTGCACTGCAGACTTCTTGAAGAGACAGTATCATCTTGTGTTGGATTTTTAAATGCGAAGATTCAGAGTGAGAGAAATCTTGAGCTGAGTTAACGGGTTAGAAAGAAACTGCACAATTTGAGGTTCCTAAGGATTTTATTGGAGGCAGTGGCTCAGCCTATAGCTTACCAATAGCTTCCAGTGAACTTGCATACACTATATAAATATTAGGAGGTGAGAGAATATTTATATAATTATTATTAATTAATATATACTAGCAGCCCATTGCAGTTACGCTTGCAAATAATCTAAAGAGTTCGGCCCTAGGTTAGATCTTCTTTGTTCCCTATTCATTTGACGTGTTTCCCTATTTCTTTGTCTTTCTTGTACTCTCTGCTCCTTATCTACACGGGCAATCCTATGAGCTTCCGCATCTCTTTATCTCTCTTTCCTACAATACTCTTCCTTTGATCTCTGGCTCCTCTTCCTTTCTCTGGCAGCTGTAGCTGGGCAATCCTATGAGCTTCCGCATCTCTTTATCTCTCTTTCCTACAATACTCTTCCTTTGATCTCTGGCTCCTCTTCCTTTCTCTGGCAGCTGTAGCTGGGCTAATAGCTCTCCTTTTCACTTGTCTACCCCTTGGCATTTTCAAATTTTCTGCGATTTTACAGAAATATATTAGAGCAATTACATGATCATAATTTCACAGAGTTACTCAATACTAGTTTAATTTATTCAAAGGGGAAAAATTTTTAATAGTGTTAAAAAAAACGTGCGTCCCTATTGTCATCTAATTTTTAATTTATGTGTGAGCCTATTTGCGTTAATAAGGATTACAGGTGTGTAATATGATGGTTCTACTTACAAAAAGGTAAGACTCCAGCATTCAAATGATGAAATGAAGATTCAATTGCTTCAATTAAATCGTTAGAAACACTTCCCATATGCAGTCAACAGAATAATTGTCCTTAAATATTTACGTTGCTATGCTTCATTAATTTCGATGCTCAAACAACAGTTCTATGCGAATAATGCTTTTCTTTCGTCTATTTGAAGGTTTAATTGGCATTAAAGGAATTGGAGGCTACAATGACTGTCTCTTTGGCAACGCCCGGAATGAGTATGAAAAATCCGCAAAATTTCGAAAAAGAATGCATATTTCTGAAAATGTCAATTGTGTGCCATGTAAACATCGCAAGAATAAAATGGTTTAGAGCTTTAGCCATCGAATAATGTCAAAACGAAGAAAATCGGTCCATATTTACGTATTTTGGTGAATGAAGGAAAAAAACCTTGCACTCTGAAAAATGGAAAATCCCGTGTAAACGTATGGGAAAATATAACTGCCTCCTGGATTCTAACCCTGGGCTTAATGAAAATGAAAACATTTTCTAGGGACCTCCTAGTTTGTAGAAACAGAATGCCGTTTACCGCATATCTCTACGACAAACGGTTCACGAGATACAGGGGGGGAGGACACAAATGCCGACAGACGTCAACGTAAAATTAATACGAGGATCATTCACAAAGTGAGTTTCCCTATTTTTTTCTCCGTGACATGAAATGGTACACGCGCACCGCTTTCAGAAGGCAACATTATATTTGTCATAGCAACATTGTGTCCTTTACGTACCTATTGCATCATGCATACTCGTCTAGCACAGCCAGTAATCATGGAGCTTCCACTCCAGACGGTATCCACGTGCGAGTTGTGTGCTGTGATTTGATTTTTGACTGCAAAAGGTTCAAATGTGACTGAAATTCATCGTAAACTAACAGCAGTGTATGGTGAAACGTGTACCTGTGTGCAAATGGTATGTCGATGGCGAGCGATGTTCATAGAGGGGAGAAAGGAACTGCACGACAAACCACAAAGCGGCCGGCCGAGCGACAGCACAAAGGAAGAAAACAATGCATCTGTTCGTGATTTGATTAGGCAAAATCGATGCTTCACAATTCGGATCTGCATGCGGAGTTGCAGAATCGAATGGAAATCAGGCATACCACAGTGGGAAAAATTGTCCATGACATCCTCGGCTTTCAAAAAGTGTGCACGAGGTGGGTTCCACGTGCGTTATCCGATGATCACAAAAAACATAGATTGGGCGCTGCACTGTCTTTTTTGACCAAATATTCTGAAGAGGGACGTGAATTTTTTGTTGGAGCGTGTAGTGACTGGAGACGAAACATGGATTTATCAGTACATGCCAGAATCAAAACGTCAGAACATGGTCTGGAAAACTCCAGGTTCGCCAGCGCCAAAAAAGTGTAAAGTGACACATTCGACTGGCAAAGTGCTGGCGACTGTTTTTTCGGATTGTCGAGGAATCCAGCTCATCGATTACTGCTAAAAAGGAACAACCATCAATGCAGACACATATTGCGTCACATTAAAGAATCTTCGAAAAGCAATTCGCAAGAAAAGGCCAGGACTATTCTCAGGAGTTTTTTTTGGGCATGACAACGTGCGTCCGCATATGGCACAAAAAACCCGGGATCTTCTGCATGTATTTGGCTGGCATGTTTTTGAACATCCACCTTATTCACCAGATCTGGCTCCAAGTGATTACCATTTGTTTCCTAAGCTCAGGTTGCATTTGGGAGGAAAGAGGTTCAACATCCAACAACAAGTTCAACAAGAGACGGAAAAATGGTTACGGTTACAGGACCCCTCTTTTTAGGACATGGGAATAGAAAAATTGGTACTCTGCAACAACAAATGCCTCAATGTCGGTGGGGACTATGTTGAAAAATAGTGTATATACGTAAGTGTTTAAATAAATTTTTTCACATTATTCTGTCGATTATTAATATTTTTTCTTGAATAGGGAAACTTACTTTGTGGATGACCCTCGTATATAGTGAGATTTGGAAGAATCACCTTTATATTTTTTAAGGAAAGAATTCAAACCTAAGCCAATTTAATTTTTTAATCATGAAAAAATGAATTTTGATAAGTTTGTAAGAATGTTTTATATATATATATATATATATATATATATATATATATATATATATATATATATATATATATATATATATATATATATGTGTGTGTGTGTGTGTGTGTGTGTGTGTTTCTCTTGTGCTGACGAAGGGATCATCCCGAAAGCTCTAACCTCTACAAATGTGTCTCTCCAACACTCCAGCGGCTCTACTTCCGGTAAGTGTTCACTGGGTTTCCTTCAACACCTAGTTGCCCAAAATATATATCTTCTGCTGACAAAGGGATCATCCCGAAAGCTCCAACCTCTACAAATGTGTCTCTCCAACACCCCTGCGGCTCTCCTTCCGGTAAGTGTTCACTGGGTTTCCTTCAACACCTAGTTGCCCTAAATATCCTTACTTACCTTTCCTCTTCCGTAGTATTTTTTATATATATACAAGCAGAATTTCCCGTTGAATTTCAACCACCGTACACAGGATAACGGTTAATATGACACCTTCCCCTTTTTTCTGCGTGTTGTAGTTTCTGAGCCTTAGTAGAACATACATACATACAAACACCTTACTTTATAGATGTGTGTGTGTGTGTATATATATATACAGTAGAACCTCATAAATCCGGCACCCTCGGGACCTAGCGCGAGCCGGATTTTAGAAAATTCCGGTTTTTTGAAAATGTTTCACATTGCCTAAGTATCCAGGGGCAAATCGGCCTATTGCTGGATAAAACAAAAGAAAGCTTTTTGTAATCTATATAATATATTTCAAAATTTAATCAGAAATCGCGCCAGAATATTTTAAAATATGAAATACATACACAAAATGTATGTAAATAAACATGCACAATATTAAATAAATCATAATAGACGCCTTGCCCTCTTGCCACCCTTGGCTGCGCCACTGCCCCTTCATACCATATCACGGCCTATACGTAAAAGAAATAAAATACACAACATTAAAATACAAAATTTACGCCAAAACTTATAAAAGAAAGAATCATTAACAAGTGGACGAATTTGGAATAAGGTCATAGCAAATTTAACGCACACCAATTTACAGGTCTCGTTTCTACTCTAGATGGCTAGACGTTAAGGTCGAGACAGCGTCTTTAGTTGCGGGAATGCAAGGCTCATAAATTTCAGTGTTGGAAGCTTTTTGAAGGCTTTTATGCGAAATTGTCTTGAACATATCACACAGATTGCTTCATACATTGTGATCTTTCCTTAATAATTTTATCTTTAATTAGGTACAAATTCATCAAATCCTGTAATTCGATGCATGACCGCTGCTCTAAAGCCGATATTGTATCTGTGACTAATTCTATGCAACGGTCAATTGAAGGCTTGTTTGCAGCTGCATTGTCATCATCGTCACTTTCACTTTTTTCATAATTCTCACGTTCGGGTTCCAAAACCATTTTAACTATTTCTCCGTCAGTTAGCTGATTCACTACAGGCACTTCATAGTCGATTTCTATCCAGTTTTCAACGTCTTCTTACAGACCCTTCGTGAAAGCGTCCCTTAGCAAATTCCATAATTTCAGACACCAGTCTCTTTTTGTCACTAACATTGAAACCTAGAAAATCTGGTGGTGATTCATCACATCCTTCAAACATGCTTGCAGGCCACAAATTATGCCAGGCATTTTTCAGTGTAGCGGCCGTTACATCAGTCCACGCTTTAGCTAGAGTCCAAATCGTGTCCTTAATGCTAAATTCCTTTTTAAATCCGTCAACACCTTCGCCTATATTGCAAGAAACAAGCAATTTCTGCATAAATTGCTGTCTGTAATAGCACTTTAGTGAGCGTAATATTCCCTGATCCATAGGTTAAATAATAGATGTACAATTTGGAGATAAATAAACCACACGCACGTTACCCAGTACCAAAAGTGATGCATCAGGATGGGCAGGACATTTATCTAATGTCAGAATTATTTTACAATCGTCACCTAGTCCCTTAGATTTACAATGAGCACGTGTCTCCGGCGCAAAATAATTCAAAAACCAATCCAATATTAATTGAGAAGTTATCCATGCACGTTTATTAGCACGGTAATTGACAGGAAAATTCTTTACACCCTTTAAAGCACGAGGGTGTGCACTTTTACCAATTACAGTTAACTTTAGTTTGTGCGTACCTGCTGCATTTGCACACGCAAGAACCGTCAGCCTCTCCTTTGACTCCTTCACTCCAAATGCCACATCCTCATCGGCGGCTGCAAGTGTGCTCCGAGGAAGACATCACCAAAATAATCCTGTCTCGTCCGCGTTATATATTTGCTCTACAGTAAGATTTTCATCCGAAATTAACTTCGTAAACTCCTCTACAAATGTTTCATCAGCATCCGAATCGGCTCTAAGTTTTTCGCCAGACACTGGTAATTTTCGTATTCCATGGCGAAGCTTGAAGCGATGAAGCCAACCTTGCGAATAATCGCAAGTTTTGTTGATTTTCAAATCATTGTGGAATTTCTTTGCTTGCTGTATTAGCAATAGGCCTGATACCGGTACACCTTCACTTTTTCTTTGTCGAAACCATTCAAACAATACTCTATCGATATCGTTGACCCTGGAAGTCTGTAATGTTTTTCGGCCTTAGAAGTGTCACTCTCTGCATAAAATGTCAGCAACTCACTTTTTCGATTCTTCAAGTCATACACAGTAGAACTGCCTACGCTATATTCTTCACAAAGTCTCTTAATTGAAGCACATTTTTCAAGTTTTCTTAATAAATCTACTTATTGTTCAATAGAAAGAGATTTATGTTTACGCTTCATAATACTACTGTAGGGGTTTTCAGCTTTTTTTTTGAAGACATTTCAATATGAACTTGAGCAATATCACACTAATGAAAGACACATGCGATCGCTACGAATCTGAACACGCGACTGTATACAAGTTATACAATGTGACTGTGGAAACTATTCCTTAAACGTACCAACATGTATTGGTGAACTGACAATTGGACTCACACATACAATGTAACTGCTGCTGTCAAATTGGTTCTAGAATTCGCGAATTTTGATGCGAAGCGGTGCGTTTATCGTTCCATAGTGGATTAGGCTACCCACGGCAAAAATTTTAAAAAGTGCACTTTTCAAAAAGTGCCGGATTTTTGATAATTCTGGATTTTCAAGTGCCGGAGTTATGAGGTTCCACTGTGTGTGTGTGTATACACATATATATACATATATATATATATATACACACACACACACACACACAGAGGGTGTCCCAGAATTCGCGCCCAAGAATCTCAGTACGTGATTCCTAGCCAAATTCTAAGACCAAAATATTCTTCGTAAAAATTTCGAAAACCTCATTATTATCGAGAAAAATGTAATTAAAGATTACGCGATTTGTCAACGCTGTACTGTGATGAGTCGGCTGTACGATGGAAGTCCACTGCTACCGCGTGATTCCTCTCGCACAGTATATATATATATATATATACACATTAACTAATATATATATATATATATATATATATATATACACATTAACTAATATATATATATATATATATATATATATATATTAGTTAATGTGTGCTTGCATTCTGCAAGCATTTTAAAGGTTTAGCATATTTGTAATTTAAAATTATTCCCAATGAATTTTGTGCAAAAACATATAACTCTATGAAATTTTAACTTTGTAGCTCATTTAGAACTGCATTATAATTTTATTTGTCGCATAGGACAATTATTTGGCAAAACAGTCGCTAAGATTTCGAATAATAACGACATTGGATTTCGTCTTTCTGTTGTAACTAAATACCCATAATTTTGCCAAATTTCATGTATGTATCTCATTAGGAATTACCATATCATTTTCACACCGGTATGGGTCATTTATAGGGCAAAACCGCACTTAAAATTTGCAATTTTCGCAGTGTTTTATTTTAACTTCAGTTACAAAAAAATTTTTACAACCAGGCCAAATTTCAAGTCTCTATGTCATATGGAGCTGCCTCATAATTTTTCTTCTCGTATGGAGCAATTCTGGGGCAAAACAGCCCCAAAAATAGGGATTATTACAATATCGGAATTCCTTCATTAGGTGTAGTTTAACATTAAAGGCATTATAATATATGCCTCTGATTCCCATTAAAAGCTTACCCATATGAAAGGATAGAGCTTGTTACCAAGGAAACCTATTGTAAGACCCAGAAAAGTTACTACTTTTTTGAGATAAAAACTATAAATTTACGTTAATTCTACTCGGATTTGAATTCTGACTACAAAAATAAGAAACTACAATTTATATCCTATCCGACAGTTTAAGTCTCGAGTTCGTATCTTGACAGGAAGTAATTTTAAAATGCAAATATAAAAACCTCTACACCAATTTACATGTATTCTTATGGGCAAAAAATGTGGCAAAAAGGGGCCAAAATAGCCCCTCAGAATAGGAATTTTGCCAGTTTCGGATTTTTTGCTTTGGTTGCGACCAAAAACCTATAATCCTGCCAAATTTCAAGTTTCCGGCACATCTGGAAGTGCCTCATAATTTTGTATCCTCCTATATATATGATATATATATCATGTGTAAGAAGCATCTATATATTATAGATATCATGTGTAAGAAGCATCTATATATTATAGATATAGGAGGATACAAAATTATGAGGCACTTCCAGATGTGCTAGAAACTTGAAATTTGGTAGGAATATAGGTTCTTGGTCACAACCGAAGGAAAAAATCCGAAACTGTCGAAATTACTATTTTGAAGGGCTATTTTGGCCCCTTTTTGCACCATTTTTTGCCCATAAGAAAACGTAAATTGGTGTAGAGGTTTTCATATTTGCATTTTAAAATTACTTCCCGTCAAGATACAAACTCGAGACTTAAACTGTCGGATAGGATATAAATTGTAGTTTCTTATTTTTGAAGACGGAATGCAAATCCGAGTAGAATTAGCTTAATTTTATAGTTTTTATCGCCAACAATTGCTAAAATTTCTGGGTCTAACAATAGGTTCCCTTGGTAACAAGCTCTATCCTTTCATATAGGTAAGCTTTTAATGGGAATCAGAGGCTTATATTTTAATGCTGTTAATGTTAAACTACACCTAATGAAGGAAATCCGATATTGATATAATCCTCATTTTTGGGGCTGTTTTGCCCCATTATTGCCCCATTCGAGAACAAAAAAGGCGATGCAACTGCATAGGACCCAGAGACTTGAAATTTGGCACGGTTATAGAAATTTCATTGCAACCTAAGATAAAATTACAAAATTACAAAAATTCTCATTTTTAAAGGGCGGTTTTGCCCCTTTTCGGCCCCATGCGAGAACAAAAAATGCGTGGCAGCTGTATAGGACCTCGAGACTTGAAATTTGGCACGATTATAGAATTTTCATGGCAAACTAAGATAAAATTGTAAAATTGCAAAAATTCCAGTTTTTAATGGGTGGCTTAGCCCCTTTTCGTCCCCATGCGAGTGTGATAATTATAAGGCACTTCTTAATGAGATACAAACTTGAAATTTGGCAGAATTATGGGTTTTTAGTTTCAACAGATGGAAAAAATCTTAGAATGTTAAAATTTATAATGTTAGGGGCTGTTTTGCTCCATTATTGCCCTATACGAGGATTAAAATTATATGGCATTTCTAAATGAGCTACAAACTCCAAATTTGATATGGTTATATGATTATCTACAACATCGCTTGGGAATAATTTGAATTTGTAAAAATGTTAAAATTTGAAAATGCTTGCAGAATGCAAGCACATATTAACTAGTATATCTATAATATATAGATACTTCTTACACATGATATATATATTATATATATATATATATATGAGGATACAAAATTATGAGGCACTTCCAGATGTGCCAGAAACTTGAAATTTGGTAGGATTATAGGTTTTTAGTCACAACCTAAGGAAATGATCAGAAACTGGCAAAATTCCTATTTTGAGGGGCTATTTTGGCCCCTGTTTGCCCCATTTTTTGCCCATAAGAAAGCATGTAAATTGGTGCAGAGGTTTTTATATTTACATTTTAAAATTACTTCCCGTCAAGATACGAACTCCAGACTTAAACTGTCGGATAGGATATAAATTGTAGTTTCTAATTTTTGAAGACGGAATGCAAATCCGAGTAGAATTAGCTTAATTTTATAGTTTTTATCGCAAAAAATTGCTAATTTTTCTGGGTCTAACAATAGGTTTCCTTGGTAACAAGCTCAATCCTTTCATATGGGTAAGCTTTCAATGGGAATCAGAGGCTTATATTTTAATGCTGTTAATGTCAAACTACACCTAATGAAGGAAATCCGATATTGATATAATCCTCATTTTTGGGGCTGTTTTGCCCCATTATTGCCCCATTCGAGAACAAAAAAGGCTATGCAACTGCATAGGACCCAGAGACTTGAAATTTGGCACGGTTATAGAAATTTCATTGCAACCTAAGATGAAATTATAAAATTACAAAAATTCTCATTTTTAAAGGGCGGTTTTGCCCCTTTTCGGCTCCATGCGAGAACAAAAAATGTGAGGCAGCTGCATAGGACCTAGAGACTTGAAATATGGCACGATTATAGAATTTTCATGGCAAACTAATAAGGGGACGTTGTCAAGTCGATGTCAAGGATCCGGTTGAAACTTCTTGAGGTGAAACTAGAGACAAAATAAGCGGACACGTGTCCCGGCTTTCTTCCCCATAGGCCCAAGTTCGAGAAAAAATGGGCAAAATAGATTTGCACGTAAACAGTATACCGGTATTTAATTCGGACATTTCATAGAGCGCCGTGGCTGCGGTTGCTAAGGCGTTAGTATTGTTAAACATGAGGTTGGTGGTTCAAATCCCACCATCTGCGAACTTCTTTTTCAATTTTATTTCCGTCTATTTTTTCAAATACCAAGCTGGGTACGTTTCTCAACTTCGTTATTTGTGATTAAATGTTTTTTATAGTATTTACGAGTTAAATAAACTAATTTTTGGTAAACTCGGAACTATTCTTCGGGTTTACCAAAATTAGAAGTAACGCATCGTCGAAGCTTGAAAAACGAAGCCGACCTTGCTTTTGTATGAAGAAAATGCGAAGTGCAAAGCAAAAATAGCCACACCACGCCGTTAAATGAGCGTTTCTCACGGTGCCCATAGCGCCAAGCGGGGTGACGCGCATGCTAAAACGCTACATATTTCCCCGCGACAATGTTGCAATACACGTGCTATTGCGGATCGCTCTTATAAAGGCCGCAGATCAACACCAATTCAGTTATTGCCGTTCGCTGCTTTTGCTACGTGCTTCTCTCGCTTTACACCTTTGATTTGCTTTTTTGATATCGACCTCTGCTCTCCCGGATCACTTACTCTACCGTTAACGACCTCTGCGCTCTTTTTGGATTACGATTTAGCTGTTTGATCGTTCAGTATTGCGATTTTTCGTTTTTTTACGATTATCGTAATATTTTACGAGTCTTGATTACCTCCCTGATTTCGACTTTTGCCTTCATGAACCATTTCGCTTTATCGATGGAGATCGATCCAGTTGCCGGACCCTCCGGAAGTAGCTTTGCACCGGACGATGAAGATATCGTCAATGCTTCGTTTTTATCAGATAATCACGATAAACAAAATATAACGGGCTGTTCGATTTTTTATGGGTAAGCAATTTACGTTAATATGGTATCTTGTGGCTGTCTTCACCCGCATTCCGAGAAATGCTCCAGAATGCACGGTCTGCATCGAAATTAGCAGACACCAGAAGTGTTTTCATGAACGTTCGGGAGGATTGTTTTCCCCAAGACCTACGCAAACGGAAGTGCATATGTTTCACAATAAGTTTCGTAAGATGCGCGTGGTGCAAGGAATATCTGTGCTTACCTTGTTTTTACAATAAATACCATCCAAGCCTTTGCTTTAAAAATATTCAGTTGAATGGTTAATAGTGAGAGAACCACCTCTTTTTGCCGCTGGCAAATAAAAAATGAAAGATTAAAATATGAAAATTTTTTTATTACTATAAAAAACATTTTATCACAAATAACGAAGTTGAGAAACGTACCCAACTTGGTATTTTTGCGTTGCACTTCGCTTTTTCTTCATACAAAAGCAAGGTCGGCTTCGTTTTTCAAGCTTCGACGATGCGTTACTTCTAATTTTGGTAAACCCGAAGAATAGTTCCGAGTTTACCAAAAATTAGTTTATTTAACTCGTAAATACTATAAAAAACATTTAATCACAAATAACGAAGTTGAGAAACGTACCCAGCTTGGTATTTGAAAAAATAGACGGAAATAAAATTGAAAAAGAAGTTTGCAGATGGTGGGATTTGAACCACCAACCTTATGTTTAACAATACTAACGCCTTAGCGACCGCAGCCACGGCGCTCTATGAAATATCCGAATTAAATACCGGTATACGGTTTACGTGCAAATCTATTTTGCCCATTTTTTCTCGAACTTGGGCCTATGGGGAAGAAAGCCGGGAGACGTGTCCGCTTATTTTGTCTCTAGTTTCACCTCAAGAAGTTTCAACCGGATCCTTGACATCGACTTGACAACGTCCCCTTATAAGATAAAATTGTAAAATTGCAAAAATTCCTATTTTTAATGTGTCGTTTTGCCCTTTTTCGGCCCCATACGAATGTGATAATTATAAGGCACTTCTTAATGAGATACAAACTTGAAATTTGGCAGAATTATGGGTTTTTAGTTACAACAGATGGAAAAAATCTGAGACTGTAATAATTCTTAATGTTAGGGGCTGTTTTGCTCCATTATTGCTCCATACGAGGATTAAAATTATAAGGCACTTCTAAATGAGCAAGAAACTCCAAATTTGATATGGTTATATGATTATGTACTACATCGCTTGGGAGTAATTTGAATTTGTAAAAATGCTAAAATTTGAAAATGCTTGCAGAATGCAAGCACATAACAACTAGTAATATATATACAGTAAAACTCGTTTATAACGATCACGCCTAAAACGAAATCTCGGCTATTACGAAGAAATGTCTCGGTCCCTTGAACTTCTCCATAAGGGCATTGGTTAAATTTCTCGGATATAACGAACACGCATTTTACGAATTCTCGGCTGTAACGAACAAATGTTTGGTCCCGTGGCAAAAAATGCCTCATATATAACGAATTTTGGCGAGCAGAGCGATAAGTAATGAATAGTTTCCGCCCGTTTACCGCGCACTTGTTCGTAGAGGTCCCCTTCCTCCATCTACCCCTTCCATACGAATTTCCACCCTCCCTTTGTTATGAAATTGATATTAAAAATGTGAAATGTTTATGTAAATTAATTTATGTAAATAATATTAATTGACCATTTAAAAATCGTATGTAATAGCAGTCGAACATTTTACATGCCGCGAAGTTGATAAGCATCTCTTTGCTTATGTAAGTACGGTATTGAAGTCGACTCACTGCTAATACAGTAAAAGCTGTGTTATTCGGCTATCTTGGTGATTGTGGAAAGCCGATTAGGAGAAATATCCGGTTAGGTGAGCGTTTTTCGATTTTGACATCGCAAATTTAGCAATAACTAAACAAAATTGGGCTTAGGTTCACTACCGTACTCCCCAAACATAACTATGCATGGGGTTTGCATTAATTCTTCCACACGTAGTTAGATATAGACACTATTTACCCATTCTTATTTAATACGTTGCTAAGCTTACATGCAAAACAAAAAGACTATTGAAAAGTTTAGGGCGTCCGGGAAGTTTGGGGTTTACCGCAGTGAACCTGTTCCCAAAATTGAATTTATTGAATTATATCTTTCTTATTTATCTTTCTTATTTATCTTTATTTACTCTATTAGAAAAGGACGAAATTATTTAATTCTTCAGAACATTTCTGTGAAAACCAGTCATATAATATTCT
This sequence comes from Uropetala carovei, assembly GCA_036926305.1. Classification (NCBI taxonomy): domain Eukaryota; kingdom Metazoa; phylum Arthropoda; class Insecta; order Odonata; family Petaluridae; genus Uropetala; species Uropetala carovei. Next base: position 4,522,686 of record JAXCHB010000180.1, on the reverse strand, counting down.
ATCCAGTTCCTCAATTTTTGGCTTATGAAGCGTATGATGTTTATTAATTGATTTACTCGTCTCAGAAGATGACACAAATTTCATTAATTTAGCCTTATGAGCCTTGATATCGTTGAGCGTGGAAGATCCGATGTTGAATTCTGTTGCTATGGCTGCTCTATTTTTTCCTTTTTCAATTCGTTTGATCAGCTCCAGATTTTGTGTTAGCGTTAAATCAACCTTTTCTCTCCTGTTCCTTGCTTTTAGGTATTTATTTTGATGCCATATTCAATGGATGGGTAATTTTTTAAATAATAAAAAGCGATAAAACTGGAAATTGTAGAAGTACACCAAAACATCTAGACAATGAAAATGGCTTACGTAACCAAAAACGTCATGCTTACTCGGCAGCCACAGAAGTATACGGAGTAAATACGTAATATATACATCTTATATTTTAAGAAATGTTAAAGTGGAAGTTGTGGTATTACACTTATACCATTCACACAAAAATTCATAAAAAAAGAAAAAGAAATACAAAATGAATTGTATTTGTGTAATTGCCGGTATCTAAGGCTGGCCTGTTCTAAATAGCAGGATAGCACAGCTTTTACTGTATGTGTATACGTGTTATATGGGATGTATAGGCCAAAAACCATGTTTCTCGTATATAACGTAGTCACGCTTATAACGAAGCAATGAGTCGGTCCCCTCAAATTCGTAATAAACGAGTTTTACTGTATATATCATGTGTAAGAAGCGTCTATATATTATAGATATATATATATATAGGAGGATACAAAATTATGAGGCACTTCCAGATGTGCTGGAAACTTGAAATTTGGTTGGAATATAGGTTTTTGGTCACAACAAAAGGAAAAAATCCGAAACGCAAAATTCCTATTTTGAGGGACTATTTTGGCCCCTTTTTGGCCCATTTTTTGCCCATAAGAAAACATGTAAATTGGTGTAGAGGTTTTTATATTTGCATTTTAAAATTACTTCCCATCAAGATACGAACTATCGGAGAGGATATAAATTGTAGTTTCTTATTTTTGAAGACAGAATTCAAATCCGAGTAGAATTAGCGTAATTTATAGTTTTTATTGCAAAAAAGTGGTAATTTTTCTGGGTCTAACAATAGGTTTCCTTGGTAACAAGCTCTATCCTTTCATATGGGTAAGCTTTTAATGGGAATCAGAGGCTTATATTTTAATGCCTTTATTGCTAAACTATGCTTAATGAAGGAAATCCTATGTTGCAATAATCCTCATTTTTTGAGCTCTTTTGCCCCAGTATTGCTCCATACGAGAACAAAAATGAAGAGGCAGCTCCATATGAACTATAGACTTGAAATTTGGCACGATTATAGAAATTTCATTGCAACCTAAGATAAAATTATAAAATAGCAAAAATTCAAATTTTAGGTGCGGTTTCGCCCCATTTCTACCCAATACGTGTGAACATTATAAGGCACTTCTTAATGAGATACAAGCTGGAAATTTGGCAGAATTATGGGTGTTTAGTTACCACAGAAGGAGGGAATCCGGTATTGTAAAAATTCGTAACGTTATGGCTGTTTTGCCCCATTATTGCCCCATACGAGGAATAAAATTACAAGGGACCTCTAAATGATCTACAAACTTGAAATTTGACACGCTTACATCATTTTTTTAAAAGTAGACAAGGAATAATTGGAAATTGTAAAAATCCTAAAATTTAAAAATGCATCTTCATTATATATTGATGGGCCTTACTTAGTATATAAGAGCATACAAATTTCCAGCGCAAACTACAATAGTTTGAGAGCTGAAATTTAATACATAGGTGTACTGAAAAAAATAATGAGAGGAAAAATTGCAACAATATATATTTTTTGGCCATTAAAAATTACAAACTATTTACTAACTTTTCATGGTTTAGGTACTTCTATATGAGGTATGAAGCTGAAATTTTTTCCATTGGTAGAATTTGCCATATAATGAAAACGGGATTATAGAAATATGTAAATTTTTATTCGTTCGACCGTAATAATCTCTTAAATGTTAAATAAACTGACTGAAGTTTATGTACATTCTGAAGAGCCAGGAAGCTGAAAATTTTAGGAATGTTAGGGAATAATGTTACGGTGACAATTAACATTGAAAATTTTGTTAAAGTTTAGTATTGTGGCCGTTAAAAATTCAAAAATTAAAAAAAATTAAATTTATATAAATGCGCTCCTAGAGATGCTACATCGATGATATTTGGCATAAATATGAGGTATTCGTAACAAATGTTAAAAACCTATATATATTTTATAATTATAAATTTAGCGGTTGTTTTTACCCCAAAATTCTTCAATAAGGAAAAAAGTAAATCGGTGAAGAGGTCCAAACTTTTGCTTTTAAAAATTATTTTTCCGCTACTAATGCTTGCAGAATGCAAGCACATATTAACTAGTATATATATATATATATATCATGTGTAAGAAGCGTCTATATATTATAGATACTACGGAAGAGGAAAGGTAAGTAAGGATATTTAGGGCAACTAGGTGTTGAAGGAAACCCAGTGAACACTTACCGGAAGTAGAGTCGCTGAGGTGTTGGATAGACACATTTGTAGAGATTAGAGCTTTCGGGATTATCCCTTCGTCAGCATAAGAGAGACACAACTCATATATATATATAATTATATATATATATATATCATTCTATATCGACTCTTCTTACAGAGGATATATATATACAAGTGAATGTGTGCTTGCATTCTGCAAGCATTTTCTCTCATTTAATAAAAAAGACTAAAAGCCGACAAAAAATTCTAAATGCAAAAGAGCCCTGCTTTCCTTTTGGGAAATTATCTCAAATTTGAGGCTACCTGGAATCGAACCGGTGACACCTACACAGGAGTTGTCAAATACTATGGAGATATACTCATGACATCTACAAACCCTGAAAATATCATTTATTTATTCCTCTTTGTTTCGTCTATATGAAGGAATTCATTTTTTCCATGCTTTCTTATGGGAGATATACCGGGTCATCCGGAGTCGAACCCAGGACACTTGCGGTTAAAACGATAACGGTTCCCTATAGATCTCCTGGGTATCTAACAACCCTCCAAGTTTGAATTCTCTACCTTGTCGGAAAGTGCCATAAATTAATTTTCAAATATGTCGCAATGCTTTTCTTATGGGAAAAAATGGAAATTTAGGAATTTCTGGAGTCGAACCCATGACACCTAGGTATGAGATCTCAATTTTTCTGGCGGTTTCTCCATGCCATCTACAATTACTGAAAATTGCAGCTCTCCATCTATTGTAGTTTGGGCCAGACATTAGTATCCTCCTATATCCTCCTCTGTAAGAAGAGTGCTTATAGAATGATATAGGAGGATACTAATGTCTGGCCCAAACTACAATAGATGGAGAGCTGCAATTTTCAGTAATTGTAGATGGCATGGAGAAACCGCCAGAAAAATTGAGATCTCATACCTAGGTGTCATGGGTTCGACTCCGGAAATTCCTAAATTTCCATTTTTTCCCATAAGAAAAGCATTGCGACATATTTGAAAATTAATTTATGGCACCTTCCGACAAGGTAGAGAATTCAAACTTGGAGGGTTGTTAGATACCCAGGAGATCTATAGGGAACCGTTATCGTTTTAACCGCAAGTGTCCTGGGTTCGACTCCGGATGACCCGGTATATCTCCCATAAGAAAGCATGGAAAAAATGAATTCCTTCATATAGACGAAACAAAGAGGAATAAATAAATGATATTTTCAGGGTTTGTAGATGTCATGAGTATAAATCCATAGTATTTGACAACTCCTGCGTAGGTGTCACCGGTTCGATTCCAGGTAGCCTCAAATTTGAGATAATTTCCCAAAAGGAAAGCATTGAAATAGGTGCAGGGTTCTTTTGCATTTAGAATTTTTTGTCGGTTTTTAGTCTTTTTTATTAAATGAGAGAAAATGCTTGCAGAATGCAAGCACACATTCACTTGTATATATATATATATATATATATATATATAGTAAAACTCGTTTATAACGATCACTCCTAAAACGAAATCTCGGCTATAACGAAGAAATGTCTCGGTCCCTTGAACTTCTCCATAAGGACAATGGTTAAATTTCTCGGATGTAACGAACACGCATTTTACGAATTCTCAGCTGTAACGAACAAATGTTTGGTCCCGTGGCAAAAAATGCCCCATATATAACAAATTTTGGCAGGCAGAGCGATAAGTAATGAATAGTTTCCACCCGTTTACCGCGCACTACCCCTTCCATACGAATTTCCACGCTCCCTTTGTTTTGAAATTGATATTAAAAATGTGAAATGTTTATGTAAATTAATGACCATAATAATAATATTAATTGACCATTTAAAAAATCGTATGTAATAGCAGTCGAACATTTTACATGCCGCGAAGTTGATAAGCATCTCTTTGCATATGTAAGTACGGCATTGAAGTCGACTCACTGCAAATACAGTAAAAGCTGTGTTATCTGGCTATCTTGGGGATTTTGGAAAGCCGATTAGGATAAATATCTGGTTAGGGTCCATATTTACGTACCGTATAATCACGTGTACCACGCGCACCTCTTTTCCCTGAAATCACTGTTGAAAAACAGAGTGCGCATCTTACACGAGTACATCTTCAAAGCTATTGAAACGGGATGTATTATACTGAAAATGTGCAATGTATTATAACAAAAAATCGTCTTTTAGTATGACAGTGGCGCAGTTGGTGCTGATTACCTAATCCATAAAAGAAACATGATTATGTTGCCGGCCGTATACGACATTGTAAGCACTAACATTGAGACAGTCTGACTCTACACGTAATTTGACACGTCCTAGCACCTGCACGGCTTGTGCCCCTCAGATTTTGTTTTGCAAATAAACTAAATATTCACCATCTTGAAGGTACTGGGAGTGGTAGGGTGTAATCCTAAAATGAAACAGAGTTAAAATACGTAACATTTCACGTGGAATCATGCAGACTCAATGTTAGTACTTATTAGAGTTATCACCTTTCCACGATCTCTGACCCTGAGATTTTAGACCCAAATGCTAGAAAGATATGATGGTAATCATATCATATTGTTCTTCAACTGTTTTCCTGCGTTCGCAGGATTACGGAAGTATCAGCGTAAGAAGTTAACCAGTCTCCTTCGACCATTGTTAAAATTTCTACTACGGTCGGTGCTAACTGCCGTTCGCATTACTGCCCTCTACCAAAGTTACTTTATATTGAGTGTTACTAGCGTAAGATGTTAGTAATGCGAACAGGACATTAGTAGCAACTTAGTATTTTCTGTCGTCTTTTCTTTTGAAATTCGTAATTTGCTACACTAATCACTTGAATAATTCAAGTCTAATATCGAAATTTTGAATAAATTTACATTATGTAATAAAACTCGAAAATCCGGAGAATTAATAACTAAACCCGGAGCCCGGAGAAAATGTGTCAAAACCCGGAGAGGTGGCAACTCTAGTACTTATAGGTTAAGATGACCTGGGATAACTACATTGTCTCTTCCTGAATGAGATAAAGAGATGGTCCATGATTCATAAGCACCCTTTCACTTCTCTTATTCAGTACGTCCTAATTGCTTGGTAAACATAGTTTACGTGCTTTTGTTAGTGACCACAAATTTAAGTGTTCTATTCATTCACCTCCCTTTGGCACGTAGCCCCTAAAATGAATGGGAATAAAAGGTTACGGTCTTTTACTGCAAGCGAGAAACTGAAAGTGATCAAAGATGCAGAAGAAATGGGAAATCGTGCTGCAGGACGAAAGCACGATGTACCTGAATCATGCATAAGAGATTGAAAAAAGAACATGGATAAACTTCTCGCCACTAACAGGGAAAGAAGAGCCTTTAGGGGAAAATCCGCTAGATATCCCATAATAGAAGAACGTCTAGCCGAGTACGTAAGGGATAGACGGCAATTCGCCTATGCAGTATCGACAGAAATTTTTATCATTAAAGCGCTACAAATAGCTAGAGACTTGGGTAATAGTCATGGTGAGTTCAGGCCAGCAAGTTTTATTATCGGAATGGTCTTTTGATAAGGAGAAAGACAACCATTTCTCAACGGCTGCCCGAAACTTACGAGAAGAAACTGTTAAGTTTTCAGCGGTATATTATAGGCCTCATACTTATTAGGACAAATTGGCAACGCAGAACAGACACCTGTGTATTTCAAAATGCTATGTAACACAACAGTTGATGAAAAGGGCACAAAAACTGTTCAAGTCATTACTGGTGGGGGAGAAAAACAACGATGCACTGTCATGCTTGCAGTTTTAGCAGACGGAACGAAACTGGCTCCGTATATAGTATTTAAAAGGAAAACTCTTCCAAAAAATGTAAAGTTTCCAGCAGGAATTATTGTAAGGGCACAGGAAAATGGGTGGATGAACAATGATCTAGTTCTGGACCGGATAAAGTGTGTGTGGGAACGTCGTCCAGGTGCCCTTCTCAATCTTCACAATATGTTATTGCTGGACAGTTTTCGTGGCCACCTGACAGAAGACGTGAAGAAACGCCTTAGAGAACGAAAAACTAACCAGGTGATCATTCCGGCAGGAATGACGTCCATGCTTCAGCCGCTGGATGTCTGCATCAAACGTCCCTTTAAAAATAATAAGAAGAGGCAATATACGGAATGGATGGCGAGTACCGTTCATGAAACTACGCAGACGGACAGGATGAAGAAGCCAGGATTGATGCAGACATGCCAATGGGTCATCACGTCATGGAAACTAATTAAAGAGGACTTGATAGTTAAAAGCTTCAAGAAATGTTGCATCACGAATAAATCGGATGGGAGTGAAGACGGTATTGTTTGGGAAACTAGCGACGAAGAAGGTGCGAGTTCTGCTGGAGAGGATGATAGCATGAGTCACGAAGACTGAAGGTCAGAATAAAAATATTTCTTATATTCATTTATATATTCTTCTGCATTTATCCCAATTTTAAGAAAATTCTAAATCGCATGTAATTGTTTCTACCACAGGGGAAATATCTAAATTGACCAGACAGAGCCAACTGATTTTGCTGTTCATCAATTGTTTTTGGTGTAAGAAAATGACGTAGCCGTAAATAATTTAATTTCGTCGGAAAATTGTTTGCTTCTGATACGAATGCTTTTACTTTCAAATAAAAATTTTGATTTTTGCCATTGTTGCTGAAATTGTTTCCCCGTTTTTTCCGAATTACTTTTTATCTTAAATATTGATGCTCAAAAACGGGGTGCGCGTCTTACACGAGTGTGCGTGGTACACGTGAATATACGGTATTTTTATGCTTGAAGGAAGAATACCTTGCAAGTCAAGAAATGGATTCATACGCATTATCTTATGAAAAAATGTTAATCCCCTATATTGGCAGCTCTGATTAATCCCAGTTGACCAAACCTTGACCATTCACTAAGTTAGGATGTAATGAAGAATTGTACCAAATTTGGTTATTCTAGCTTTAGGAGGAGTTCCATAAACAAACCAACAAACACACCCTTCAAAATATATTATAGGAGATATATAAATAATAAAAGTGGCAAAAAGGTGTTGGAGGAAGCCTAGTGGACACATATAGATTGAAGAGCCGCTGAGGGTGCTGAAGACACACACAAAACCAACACAAATACGGAGCTTTCGGGCTGACGCCCTTCTTCAGCGACAGAGAGACATGTTCGTTGCAACTGGTTCATCACAGGGACAGTACATCGTGAGACCAAATTTACTTTTCTTAATATAAGGTATGGGATTTCGGGATTTAAATAAAACTAAATTAAAACATTGAAACTTGAAACCAAATAAATGAGGTTGGTTATAATGCAAGAAATACGCGATTTGGAAATGTTTTTAAGATGGCATTAATTATTTATTTTATTTTATCCTTTTAAAAGTTGGCCATAAAAATATGGTTCTACAGCAACACATTGAGGCCAGATCATCACACGTCAAATCCTCACTGGACAGACTCCTTGCATGTCAGTGGTGTACTGTAGGAGGAGATACTTGCCCACACCTAAATTTTTCTTTATATTTCGATAATACCAAAGTGAATCAGGATTATCTTTTCGACTATACCACGTGAGATACCATGGTTTGTGTATGCAGGGCCGGCTCTAAAGGGGAGCTCTTGAGGCACAGGCTCGGGGAGCCGAATTTTAGGGACATTAAAATCAAAAAATCTGATGTGGTCAACACGTGACTTTCTCCATATTTGGCTTATAGTTATTTAAATTATTATGAATAGCATTATAGGGCAAAATTATTATTTCATATCGTAAAAGAATACAGTCGTCCTTATTGCCGTAAATTAGGTATATTTTGAATATGTTTACAGAATTCATCGCTACATGGTGGTGGCGCTGTATACTGGAAATTAAGAAAAAGCAAAATATCTCCGAAATGCATGGTTCTACGAAAATTTGTTTCAAACAAAACTTGGAAGAAATATTATTCTCTACAACTTTGGTCCTTATGAAGATGACCAATTGCGACGTTTTTAAGGAGATATTTGACGGAAACCGAAAAACCGATTATTTATAAATAATTCCTAAACAATAACTGCTATGGAAAATTGTTTAAAATATAAGATGTAGGAAATTATATTTTCTACATTTTTTGTAACGGTCAATGTATACAATAATGACGTATTATCTAAGAAATATCTCAACAAGTTAGGAAAGCGTACAACGTATCACAAATGGGGCGCGTTTCATGCAATGGAGTATTAGAAAGCAATTATATACCTGTACGTAAGGGAAATAGCGTTTTAAAGTCCTTTTCTTCATCATAAATAATCCATTTTCTTCCTATTTAATAGTATTACATGCACACGTAAGGAAATTAAACGTTTGTTTGGGAGATTGTTTATGTTAGCAACAATGAAGTAACCATGCAAGAAATTTTTTAAGTTCAACTCCATATAAGACTTTCTTGTTTGATTTTATCGATAACGGCTCTCCTACGATGAAAATATATAGAAAAGGAAATACTCTACTTTACCAGTTCTACAACTTTTATTTGAAACATATTTTGATATGAACAATAGTTTACGAGATATGACGAAAATTTAATTTTTTGTCTCTAGTAAAGTGGTACCCCTGATTGGCGTACGTGATTCATTTTTGCGATTTTCTTATTATATTTGATTGAAAGTCCTTAATATCAAATTTCATAAAAATCCGTTCGGTAGAAGCCGAGAACGAACATGCGGACGGACGGACGGACAGACGGACGGACGGACCGACCGACGATAATAGGCGCTCACGCTGTAAGCGAAACGCGCCTAAAAACCAAATCTGGTTTCGAATAAACCTCGACTTCCGGTTCCGGTTCAGTTCTTTGTGCTCATGCTAAAGTGTTATATATGAAATTTGGAACTTTTTGAGTTAGAGCACCCACAATCACATACCCCCACACACACGCGCACACACACACACAGACATCATTCCGAAAATAGTCTAAACGTGTTCTAGAGACCTCAAAACGTGTATTTTCGTTGAAATCTCGAAGACGATTTTTTTCGTGATCACAATACTTTCCCATTACTATGTATGGAGAAAGTAATAAGAAGCCTGTTTTTTCAATAAACTGGACACCTTCCTACACAGAACTTGACTTCTGGTTAACCGTTATTGTCCAAAAACTATCAGTTCTTTATGCTCATGCTAAAGTGTTATATATGAAGTCTGGTAACGATATGGCAAGTACTTATTGAGTTAAAGCGCCCACAAATACATACACATGCATGCATGCACACAGACATCATTCCGAAAATAGTCTAAACGTGTTCTAGGGACCTCAAAACGTGTATTTCCATTGAAATCTCAAAGTCGATTTTTTTCGTGATCACAATACTTTCCCATTACTACGTATGTAGAAAGTAAAAATCTGATGTGGCCAAAACATGACTTTCTCCATACAGGCAGTCCTTGACTTTTGTAGATTCGACTTTCGCACAACTCACTCTTTTGTACATTATACATTCTCACCCCTAAACTGCCTTTCGTACGCCGAATTCGGGCTTTCGTACGTCAGCTGACGATCAAACATTTTGAGGTATCTCATTGTGGCGCTGTCAGCCAAGCTAACACTTTTAATAAATTACCAAATGAAGCAAAATGCATAAATAAAATAAAATTCAAAAGAATGATGGCTTCACGGCTGGAATATAAATCATTCTACTCAATTGATGAGTTTCTAGAAAGTGACCTAACAGATTTAAATTTCTGAAGACAAATTAACCTTAAAGTATGCTGCGTAATAATATACATATTATATGTAATGTAAGATTTGTGAGTAATGTTTTTACTTTCTCCATACGTAGTAAAGGGAAAGTATTGTGATAACGACAAAAATCAACTTCCAGATTTCAACGGAAATACACATTTTGAGGTCTCTAGAACACGTTTAGACTTTTTGGAATGATGTGTGTGTGGATGGATGTATGTGATTGGGGTGCTCTAACTCAAAAAGTCCTTGTCATATTAATACCAAATTTCATATATGACACTTTAGCATGAGCACAAAGAACTGATTAGTTTTTGGACAATACTGGTTAACTGGAAGTCTAGGTTTAGTCAAAACCCGATTCGGTTTTTGCGATATTTCTCCGTTAAAACATCATTATTGTATATACAAATCTATACAAAGGTTATAGAGAATGCAATTTCCTACAACTTTCATTTGAAACAATTTTCCATAGCAGTTATTGTTTAGGAATTATTTATAAATAATCTGTTTTTTCGGTGTCCGTCAAATATCTCCTTAAAAGCGTCGTTATTGGTAATCTTCATAAGGACCAAAGTTGTAGAGAATAATACTTCCTCCAAGTTTTGTTTTAAACAAATTTTTGTAGAACCATCCATTTCGGAGATATTTAACTTATTCGTAATTTCTAAAGCTCTAGATAGAGAAAGTAGCGCCATCCACTCCGCTTCCGCCATTTTGGTCTATCCAGATACCCGATCCCCGGGTTTTCAATTGAAAAGGCTCGAAGTGTCTAAGGAAAGAATTAACTCCACATCAAATAATTGCCAATACTTCTTTGCAAAAATGTCCTATACCATTAGTAGTTCATTGTGATTAAGCCTATAGTTTGAAAATATTAATTATAACGTGAGGATTTCGTATTTTTTTGGCAAACGATCATCGATGTTTATTATACCTCGGATATGCAAAGCATTGCGATTATATATGGCTTCTTAAGAGTTTTAACAGGAATAGAAATTTACGATTTAAGATCTTTAAGAATGAAATTATATGAAGAGAGAAAATCGATATTACTCGAGTAAAGCCTATTTTAAAGAATTGTATATAGGTACATATATTCCATTGTACAATATCACATATAATCTTGTGCCTAGCTGATCAGCTAAAATTAACTTTCTCTTTGTACTTAACTAAAATTATTAACTAAAACTGAACTAAGAAAATAGTGAAAATTCTTATATTTGATCGTATTTATTGAAGTAAATATCTTTTAATGAATGTAAACCTAAAACATTATTTTTAAATTAAAACTGTAATTTAACATGAATTGCGTTGATAATAAAATGCAGAATTAGGCATATTATACTTTAGTTCATTCATTACTCTATAAAAAATTAGTGAAATATTTAATAATCTTTTTTTAATTGCATATTAAAATTATTTAAAACTGCTGGATTTAAAAATCAGTGTACTCGCTTGTATCGTGTTACACTTTTAACTTCAGCATTGATTGTATTTATAGAAGTACAATAATTTTTAATAAATTTAAAATTACATATTATTTATTTTGAATAAAAACTATAAATTAACATGGAGTTGATTTTAAACAGTATAATTAGGCATGTTCAGCACATGCTCATTATCCCATATGAAAGTCATTGAAATCATTGCAAGCTTTTTTTAATAGCAATAAAAAATGTCTAATGTTTAAAACAATTTTTAATATATTTAAAAATGCTTGCTGCTATAAATACGATCGAAATTGAAGTTAAAGGTGTCACACGATTCAAGTGAGGACACTGATTTTTAAATCTACTAGTTAATTTCTTTAGTCCAATAAATAATGAAATTAAATTTTGAATTAATTTTTTTAATTTAAAAATTAAATTATGCACGAGGAGGTTAAAAATCCATTTCTGTTTAAAGAATGGCATTCCCATAAAATTCTTTGAGGACATTACATACTAAGTTGAACATCTGTCCCTGCAAAACCTCTCCAATCCGGTTCTCCTCACCTCCTCCCCCCCAACAAAAAAAAACATTTCAGCACCTACCAAGTGTAAACAAAAGAGTGAGGATACAGTATCACTAAAATCACAATATAAAACTTACCTTTCTCAGGATGTAGGACGAATTCTCCCTCAGTGATGAAGTGTTATAGGTGGTAAACAGAATTTGATTGCTATTAACAGGATAAGTATAATGAATAGGAAGGAAATTCCGGAGAGAGAATGGTAATTAACACAGTTAAACCATATTGATTTATTTCAAAACATTTATTTAACAAATTTCACTGCTTGCCTCATCCCCAAACTCTTGCTCCCACATTTAAAATGTAATGATTTTATTTTGGAATTATGTTTCCTTAGCATTAAATATAGCCTGCAATTAAAATAAGTTTTAACCAACTTTTCATTCAAATCATGGCAACATTGAAATGAACATTTTTGAAGAGCAATTTTAATTAAAGTTTCTAATGTTACCCTGCAGTTTAACATATCCTCCTCTTTGGCCCGAAGGATCTGCTCAGCCTTGAGCAAAAAGTTGAATACTTCTTGAGAGCAGTGAATTAAAGGCGAATTCTCTTGGTCAGAGTAGGATTTCAGCTGTGTCAAATGGCTGATGTCCATCAGCGATTCACCACTCCTTATGGTATTTGCACATTTTTCACAGTTTATTTTGTACTTCTGCTGTACTTGCTTTACTGTCCTACCACACAAATAATATAGAGATTGAATCACTTCTTCTTTTAAATCCTCCAATGCCATATTATCCAGCTCATTATCCCACTCCTCAGTCACTGGATGCTCATCTTCTTCACTTGGTCCACATTCCCTGTTCTGCATGAAGCCCAGCAAATGCTCCACATCATCTACATGGTAGTTCCCATCTTAAAGTCTTTGGCAGATGGTACAGGCGTTTTCAGTCTTATAGTAGAAAATAAATTTTCCAAGGCATCCTGCCCTAGCCTCGACAGTAACACAAATTCATACTCTTTTTCATCCAACAGAATGCTGGAGACATCAATGACAGTTTTGGTTGCCAATGCCACCCCCCTCTGCACTGATTTCCAAATGTCTTTCTTTCCTATTATAATTCGTTGGAACATGCTGGAGAAATTGGTAAGAAATTCAGCAGGACTATCCTTCTTCTCCACATTTAAATTACTTAAGGCTAGGTTCCTACACCGAGACGTTATTATTTTAAACCATCTATGCACACTTTTGATAAACCATGCTGTGGTTAAAGCTGTCTTGTCCATCTTGCCCTTTTCCACTGCATATTCTATAGCAGCAGAGATGGCATGGTTCATCAATGATAGAGCAAGACCAACTTTCATTTTGTCACAGTGGCTTGGAGCAAAGCAACTTTCCCTTAACTGTGGAGCAAGTTTAAAATCTAGCTCCTGGTCAATTTCGAATAATTTCTTAACATGGGAAATTGAAACAGTACTGCATGGTAGATTGTTTTCCACTACATCTTCATGGGCCAAATAAAAAATTTGATTTTGGATCAAGTGATTCCTTATATTCTTCAAAATGTGAGGTCCATCGGGCATGAAGAATAGCTTCCTTGAATTATCTGGAGGATGAACACAGAAATTTACGGTGTGACTATATCTGCCAATTACAATGCCACACTCCTTCCACAGCCCCTGATTATTTCCTCCCATGTCTGAAACAACTGCTTCCATTCGTAGCCCCAATGCCTCACAAGCATTTATAATTTCGAAAATTATCTCCTTAACATCCTTCGCTGAAAAGGAGTTTCCAGTGAAGTGGTTTGTTTCCACCTGCTACTCAGCCCACCTATCATAAACACAAGGGCATGAGAGTCAATTTTTCCTCCAGCAGAGGCGATAGTAGGGCAACCAATAATTAGTCCAGTGGTTGTATCATAATCTAATCCAGCAGTAATAGCCATCTCATCAATCATAAGGATGGCTTCACACTCTTGGATTCCCATTGCCTCAACCTTCAAACGTAAGGAAGGAAGAAGCTCTGATAAAATCCCTGGCATGAACTTAATATTTTCAATCCTTCTTTGGAGGGTTCTTTCGGAAGGAAGAGGTTGGCCTAACTCACGCAGGACATTATATCCAGTGGTCCCACTAGCCATTCTAAGTCTAAGCCCCTTCTGAACAGTTTCGTGGGTCCAGTGAGAACCTCTCATTGTCCCCTTCTTCAAGAAGTGGATTTGGTCATCGTTGATGAATTTCTTCAAAATTCTAGTTAAAGCCTCATTTTCAGTCAGAGCTTTCTGCAACTTCTTCCTGGTCAAATCCAACTTTCGCTCCAATGCCAGAATTTTTTCAGACAAAGAAATGTCTTCCAAAGATTGGTGGTTGGCATCCTGAAAAGATTCCTCAGAATTCAGGCAGCAGTTGGTGTCTGCAACCTCCATGCTTGGCAAATCACAGTTTCCAGTATGTCCACTAAATGTTTGATCTATAAGACAGAAAAATCATTAATAACATACACAATCAATCAATAAATATTCCATAACAAAATCAAAAAACCAATATCTATCTAACAAATATCAATGTATAAAAGGTATAAAATTATAAATAATATATAAATAATCCTATAAATCCTAATTGTGACAAACAGCTCCTTATTACATGTCTTACACTAACAGTAAAAAAGTTGTGATAAATCACTTAGTTGGAGGCCTGGGACAATATAAATCAAAATAATGTGTTGACAAGGTGGAACATGAAACCTGAGGTCGATACTCAAATAATTCTTCTTTGGTGAAAGGATGACACAATGTGCCATTGGCACATCTTACACAAGAAGTAAAATATTTGTGACAATTCACTTAGTTTGATGTCTGGGACAATATAAATCAATATAATTCTATGTTGCAAAGGTGAAATATGAAATCACAAGTCACTAATCAAGTAAAACCTATTTCTGACAGGATGGCTTGTCTTACAGTAGCAGTATTAATGTTTTGATAATTCACTTATTTGGAGGAATGGGAGAATATAAATCAATATAATGCTATGTTTACAAGATGGAATATTAAATCATAAGTCAATACTCAGATAAAACCTATCTCTGACAGGGTGGTAGGTCTTACACTTGCAATTTCTATGTATTCATAATTCACTTAGTTTGAGGACTGGGACAATATCAATGAATATAAGGTGTTATCAAGGCGGAACATGAAATATTAAGCCAATACTCAAATAAATTGTTCTGTTTGTGACAGGGTGGCACGTTTTACACAAGAAGTACAAAAAAGTTGTAATAATTCACTTAGTTGAGGCTTGGGACAGTATATACCAACATAATTTTATAAGGTGGAATATGAATTCTTAAGACAATACTCCAATAAAATGCATTAATCGTAATATTATCATCTCCTAAACTTCACTTGCTTTAGAATAAAACGTATTCAGTTGGAAAATTTTCCGTTTTTAACTTACCCAAAATATCTTTATCGACTCGAACTGCAGGTGATTTTCTCGGAGTAGGCATTGCTCGGTGGCAGAATATTGTCGGCAAAGCATTTGGATTTAATTTCTTCCATCCATCTTGGCGATTACTCTCGAACTGATCTTCAGTAAAATGTTTCTGATGGTAAGTAAACGGTGAAAAAACGTGAATTTCGCGCAGATTTTTCACAGAAAATGTATATTTATTAAAATTCAATTGTTATCCTTAGTTTAAAATAATATAGATGGAAAAATCTTATAATTTTAACACCATTCCATTACATAACTTGAAAGTAGGTACTTGCAAACGGGATTTCCGCTATTATTAAATGCTTCAAACTCTCTAAAATTTTCCAAGCATACATTTAATAGTTTCATATTTTAAATGTAAAATTTAAAAACAAATAGTTTCTTACCGAGCATAGGCATGCATCGGACGTTGGATTCCAGTACAGTCGAGAAATTCTCTGCAGCCAAATCTTCCGTCTCCACTTATTTCATTCTCCTTGGGGTATTCTAAATAGTTTATCCCCTTTGGCACCTTTCACGTTGCAATCATAAGCACAACACCCAGGCATGACTAAAATTTTCGTTGTAAATACGGATGCTGGTGATAAACAATGATACAACTCACGCTAGCGCATATGCTGATCTGATTCCTCATAGACCAAAATGGCGGTATATGACACGGAAGACGGTGTCGCTACTTTCTCTATCTAGAGCTTTAGTAATTTCCAGTATACAGCGCCATCACCATGTAGCAGTGAATTCTGTAAACATATTCAGAATATAATTTACGGCAATAAGGAGGACTGTATTCTTTTACGATACGAAATAATAATTTTGCCTTATAATGATATTCATTATAATTTAAACATCTATACCCCAAATACGGAGAAAGTCATGTGTTGGCCACATCAGATTTTTACTTTCTCCATACATAGTAATGGGAAAAATTGTATTCATGAAAAAAAATCGACTTCGAGATTTCAACGGACATACACGTTTTGAGGTCCCTAGAACACGTTTAGACTATTTTCGGAATGATGTCTGTGTGTGTGTGTATGTTAGTGTGGGCGCTCTAACTCAAAAAGTACGTGCCATATCGTTACCAAACTTCATATATAACACTTTAACATTAGCATAAAGAACTGATTAGTTTTTTGACAATAACGGTTAACCGGAAGTCGAGGTTTATTCGAAACCCGATTCGGTTTTTGTGATATTTCTCCATTAAAACATCATTATTGTATATACAATTATATTATATATTATAGAGAATGTAATTTCCTACAACTTTCATTTGAAACAATTTTCTATTGTAGTTATTGTTTAGGAGTTATTTATAAAAAACCGGTTTTTCGGTTTCCGTCAAATATCTCTTTAAAAACATCGTTATTGGTAATCTTTATGAGGACCAAAGTTGTATAGAATAATATTTTTTCCAAGTTTTGTTTTAAACAATTTTTCATAGAACCATCCATTTCGGAGATATTTCGATTTTTCTTAATCCCAGTATACAGCGCCAACACCATGAAGCAGTGAATTCTGTAAAGATATTCAAAATATACGTAATTTACGGCAACAAGGACGTGTCTTCTTTTACGATACGAAATAATAATGTTGCCTCGTAATATTATTCATAATAATTTAAATATCTATACTCCAAATATGGAGAAAGTCATGTGTTTGCCACATCAGATTTTTTAATATTGTAGTGAAATTTGACAAGATTAATACCACTGTAAAGTCGATTAATAATTAATAAATTATTATTATTCAATCTCGGCAATGTTACCATCTCTGTTTTTACATACAGCAGTGTTTCTTTGTTTATGAATTTTACACCTTTTATTTTATAAAGATGAGTGAGAAACAGAAAACTGAAATTGCTAATACAAGTGAAAAGAAACGTAGGACTCATAAACTGAACACGATTTAGACAAAGATGGAAATAATTAGGCGTGCCGAAAGCGGCGAATCTTTAGCTTCAATTGGATGCTCATTGGACTTAAGCCGGTCGAGTGTGTTCAATTGTGATGGAGAAGAACAAAATTAATGAATATGTACGAAATATAATAAAAAATATGTACTGTGGCATTCTGAATAAATGCCACATTTTTTTAAAGAGCAAGGAACTGATCTACACACGCTTCGATGGCGTTGGCGATATCCCATTAGCAGACAGCGAAACAATTTGAGACATAATGATTGTGCAGTTGCTTGGCTTTCTCGCGAATGTCAATTGAACTCAGCGAGACTTTCTTGCGAGTTTCAGTCTCGATTCACAGGTTTAAAGCCTTCTCTGTCTTCTCTACATATGGATTCCTAGATACAACAGATACTTTTGTACTCATTGAAGTACCACTTGCAACACTAGCTCTAATCGCTTCTTCACTTTCCGTATCGATTTTATTGCGGACTCGGTCACACCAAGTAATTTACCAACTGATGAAGTAGATTCATTATGCGCAAGCCTATCTAAAACTTCAATTTCCACACCAAACTCATCACTTTTTTCACGTTTTTTACCGACTTTTCTTTTATTTCAATCATCACTCTCTTTGGAGCCATTATTAGGCAATATTACAAAAACTATGAAAATAGCAAAATTCTACAATGAAAAAAACTTGCACTTTCATATGTTATACATTGACACCCCTAAACTGCCTTCCGTACGCTGAATTTGGACTTTCGTGCGTCAGCGAAATGACAAATGAATATTTTGAGTGCTGCTGGTTGCCAGCCTCTGGTTTCTGCGTCGGCATCTTTGTCTGTATAGCAGTGCTTATTTGTGCAATTATTTAACTATTTTATTGCATTTTGCCCTATCTCTCTAGGGCAAAATGCAATATTATTAAATTGACGATTGTGTCTAAAAGGCCCCTGCTCAAAAAACTAAACATTTATAGCATAATTAGAGATTTTATAATATATTTTGGCTCTCTGGGAATGGTACCCCCTCTATAACATGTAAATCTATGTTTGACTTTCGTACACGTTTTCAGGAATGTATGTGTACGAAAGTAGGGGACTGCCTGTATTTGGGGTATAGATATTTAACACTAGAATGCCCGAGTCCGCCAAAATGGTGGATAATCATTTTTTCGTGGCTTCTGCTTCTCTCCTATTGGTCGCTCTGCCAACTTTTTCGGTGACTTTTATTTATTTCTAAGGGTAAATGCTTGGTGAAAATATGAGCAGCTCCCCTGTTATCTTCCCATAGATATTTTCACTTTTACCTTAGATGCCCGTATCGGCCAAATTGGCAGATCAGAGTTATTTGCGGTATTCTCATTATTTTTCGTGTGAATGTCGTCGTTTTCGGATGCATTTTTACGGCTGGACATTGCGTGCGATGTTTTGAATGTGAATTAGACAAGAATCTTGAAATGAATTTTATCCCGCTATATCGTTATTTATCGTAAAAAATGATTTGTTTTCATATGTTACGTTGTGAGTTGGATAGAGGTGTATTACTTGGCTTCACGTTTCGATATCGTTGTATGTGGTTTTTTGAATGAATGGTCTTTCAAGATACCGAATAGTTTCACCCTCCCAAACAGAAGCCAGCACCGCACAATCCAAACACCGCTACAGCAGTGTTTGGATTGTGCGGCACTGCAGTCAGAGAATTTTGATTGTATTAGTAATTATGTTGCTTTTATTAATAAATAAGTTTCAAAAAAGTGTGATTTTTAAGTAATTTCCCCGTTGTTACACATTGTTAACAAACAAATATGTCGTAACATATCAAAACAATACGTGTTTATTTTTTGAGGTATTCCCGTTAACAGGAAAGTACCCAAAATACTTGAGTCAATTCAATACAACTTCCACTTTACATACTGTAAATTCCAAAGTAACTCCTTTTATAATAGACAATGCTAGCCTAAAATTAATTCATTCTGTAAAGTGAATAAATAAAGTTCTTTCTTTAAACTATAATAGCCACTGTTATTAGATTTAAATGGATTATAAGCCTTAGAACTTACTCTGTATTAAATAAGCACCAAAATTCCTTTTATAAAAACAAATCAATTCATTAAAAGATCCACTGTTGTTTCTTCGAAAATTGCGTTAACAGTTTTAAATGTCCTTTTAATTTTAATTGAATTTTAATTTATATTCGTTTCCAAACTTCGGCCAATGTTACGAAATTAATTCGAGGAATAACAATATAAATTCATAAGCAACTATGGTTTACAAGGAATTTAATTTAAGAAAGATTTTTATTTCCAATTTTTCTAAAATGACATTGTTGATACTTAAAATTTTTTATATTTACGTTAATATACTTATTTTCCACAAAACACGCCAATCTCTCCCCTTCCTTCCTCTCTCTCTCTCGTATTGAAGCTAACAATGATAATGGTCGACATAGCAACATCATGTTAAAATGGCGAGATTTCCACAAAATATGCAAATTAAATGTTAAACATGGAATATACGCCAAAATGTTTCTTTTAATTTTGCAGATAATCTGAATTTCTTTGCGATGGGCTTCAAAATGGAACGAAATGGCTTTTTAGACGAAAACAGGATGGTTGGGATATGGCTGAGAAACGGGACTGTCCTGGAAAAAAACAGGACTTATAGTTACCCTACTATTATATCCGTTTTCTACTCTTATATGAAGCTTGACCGTGGCGCAGCGAATAGCCAATCAGGGCATTTTCCCCTTCCAACACCATTTGAAGTTTTTGAGAGGCGCGGGAAAGTAGTACGCTCTTGCCCGATATCCGCTCTTGAAGAAAGTCGCATGCGAACGCTAAGGCGTAAACGCGGTAGATCTGGCAACACAGTCGAGCTCGGAGCGATGTGAACAGCACGATGGCGAGAGACCAACCGACTTTCTCCCCTCCCCATCGACAGCCTCTCGAGCTTTCATTGGCTGCAGCAGTAAGCATACAACTAGGATTTTCAAGGTCAAGCTTCATAAGAGTAGAAAACGGGTATAAATAAGTGACGAGTAATGAGTAAAAAAATCTTTTACAATTAACTTTTATATTTTAAACCTTAATTACTAATTTTTATTTTTTATTCAAATATTATAAATATATAGCTCACCTACTAAACTGAAATGTTAACTTGTCTTAATCTCTCAATTTTTACTTAAATATTGTTTGACCATCGCTGGTTATGCATCCCTCAGTTACTTATGTTATTGCTCCTGCCACCTCAGTTCCTCATTACTTGATTCATTTCACCTATTCTAATTTTGATTTCTTCACCACATTTCCTATTGTAATTAATGCAATGGCATATTTTGATCCATCTAAGTTTTTAAGAAAACATGAAAAATTTTTTTCGATGCTCAATTTTTATCATATAAATTAAAAATTTTTATAACATTACCTGTACACTTCTTTGTTTATTCCTTACCCTAATCTTTATGTAAATGGACTACAGAATAGATAACAATTACATTAAATGTTGAATACATAATCTTTGCTAAGCAGGAAAAATGCATAATGAAATTGTAGTTAGAACACGAAGATGAAATAGTTTTTATATACAATATTAAAAAAATAAATCTAACTATTTAAGAGTTAGTTATCAATAGAAATAAACCAACAATTCCTTTCGTTACAACTTATGTATCACTATGTATGCTCACTGCTTCGTAGACAATATGCACGTTAGGTTTTTCCAGTACTGTAACATCTATTGAAGGAACATTATATTGTATATGTGTACACACATTAGTGCATTACATACTGCTATCTATTTACACTTAAGTTAAAACATATATTAATTAATACTGACCGGACAAAACTTGATATCATATTTGTCAATGGGTTCTCCATTATCAGCAGGGATTTTCCACCGTAGCTCAAAGCGGTCTACATAAGGAGACATGACAACACCTCCTTCGGGCCCTCCATTAACATTCAGATTCCCACTACTAAGAATTCTGGGCTCTTCTGGATTTGATCGTTTAGGCATGGTATGGTGCTCGTCTGCAGACCACTCACCAAATCCTACATCATTTTTTGCAGCAAACCGGAAGTTATATGAAGTTTGGGGCTCCAGTCCCTCCAATATATATGAAGAATCTGCATGAGAAAGAACACATTTCAATAAATGCTCCAGTAACTTTTGGATTTAGAAATTTTGGATTATATTAAATACAAAAATTTAACTAGATACAGTAAAAAAGTATGAGTACAAGCTTCAGTCAGTGATTAATAACAGTTATCTGCATTTTGAGCTTCACCGAAACAGGGCAAATGCTAATCTCAAAAGGTTTTTTAACATCTCACATCATCATTTTCGTATTTTAGTGAGCAAGTGAGAGATTCCCAGTTTTATGCTTAAAATTTAACTTTTAATGATGATCACTACACCCATTGTCCCACTCCTATAAATCCCACATAAGGGGTTATCAAACTACAGCCAGCTAGCCATATGGATCCCTAGATAGCATTTCATTAGGTCCACAAAGTCATCATGGCAAAACATACTGTAAAATACAGGCAGCGTCCGCTTAATGTACATTACATATTGACACCATATATCTGCACCTACATATGTACTGTCCACTGATATGTACACTGATTCTCACGCACACGTGTAAACAGCCAAGGTTGAGAGAGCATAGGTGGAGTGCAGCCCGACCCTTAACCCTCATGGTTAGCGAACCTGCCTCCCCTGAATAAACAACTTAGAGAAGGCTAACCTCTTGAGATGTTTATAAACAATGATTAACATCATTAATTCATTCTTGAAATTCATGATATTGAACAAAACAACGTTAAACGAATCAGCAACTTCCATAAGAACCCATGTTGTACAAAATAATCGGTTCCAAAACCTATGACTCAACACCTCTCGAAAAACAAATAGACATAACATACAGCAAGTCCTCGATTTACATCGGGGCTGGGTTCCTGGAAAACATGACTAAAAACTAAACAAATTTTGGTGAAAAAAATACGCCTGGTAGGACGTAAGATGTAACTTCATTTTTAAGCCTCAGAAAATCAGAATTTCACAGAAGTACCTCTTCTGGAGAAAAAAGGAATTATGTAATACCAATCCAGCATAATGCATTCACACGAATGATAGAGAACGATGAGTTTTTACGAATAAGTTTATTGAGTGTCACGAACACATCTGTGGATGCAAGTTCACGAGTTGACAGAACTAAAAAAGAAATGCAACAAACAAATTATTTCCTGCAGCAGGTACTGTATAATTATCAAAAAATCTACCATAATAGAGGTAAACAAAACATTTATTAACTTGTTTTTATTGAAGTACGGGTTTTGTTTATTCACTTCGTCGAGCCACAGCTGATACAAATGAAAATAAAATTGGGGGATGTTAAACTTAAGTTATCCTCTTTCAAATTCTTTAATTTGTCTGAGTCCTTCAAAATTGTCCTTACCGTCATAGCTGGTAACCCCAAAACTTAGCCTATGTTTGCAGCTGTTTCACCTTGTTCACAGCGCAAAGCAATATTAAGCTGCTGACATACTGCCATTACTACCACTTCTCTTTGGACCAATTTCAACAAAATATCATTATGCAATTATAGCAAATTTAATAAAAATGCGTCAATCCAGAATGTTCCTCCCACTCAAATAAGGCGATTAGCTGCAACTTGTGTAACAGATGTGCAGTTATTTACATGTGTCATTTCAGCGCCGATTAAGGGTGACATTAACTCAAATCATCGATGACGTTAATTCAAATATGGGTATTAATTTTTGAACGATGTTAACACGAATCAACGTTAATCAAGGTGACGTTAAACCAAGGACATACTGTAGTATGTTGAAGACTAATATATATTTTTTAGGTAAGGCTTTAAAAGATCATAGCATTATCATAAAACTTTGTTATTTATGGTACATATTTGCCAAGATAAACCCTGAAACATTAAAACATCTAATAAAGCTTACCAACAAACCATGTCTTGTTCATTGCTTCATTCCAACTTTTCCTTTCTTCCTTGTATTGGACAGCATATGCTCGTGTGGGTAATCCACCATCATTCTTTGGCCCAATGAATGAAAATGTGATCGTTGTAGCTGAAAATTAAAATAAAAAACAATTTTATAAATAGAATAATAGAAAAGTTTTTTTTCTGCAATATATTGACACCAAAATGTTTTAATTTAAGACATGAGATAATTTAGTTTTTTTCAGAATAATAAAGGATTTATTCTTTTTGCCAAAGAAAAATTGATGGATCAAAGGACTTTCATAATGAGTTTGCTCATCCACTTGGTTGAATAATTAGCTTTTCTATTTTCTTCAATATCACCTGTGATGACCTCCAATTTTGCTTGCAGTATCTCAGAAGGTGGGTGAGCTTCTCGAAGGTGGACCTCATGCTCTGCATTCCCATGGATATTGGATGCTTTGCATTTGTACACTCCATAATATTTGGGATCAAGAGGTGTAACCTAGAAAAATTAAAATAATAATTGTAAGCTAACAAGTCAAATCATGCACAGATATTGATAACAGGAAAATACAAAGATGAAAGATGAGAATTTTTGACACAGGGTGTGTTTCAAATCAAGAATGTTATAAAACATCTATATCTTACTAAATAAGTAATGTCAAAATTTACATGATTCAAGATAGAACAAAATGCTGAAAATGACTACCACCACATCAGATACTTAAACATGCTCTCCTCAGCACGTTTTCTGACACTGACTGCAGTATTTCTTGGGAAATATTCTCAATGACATCTCTTTAGTCCATCATGAGAGTGGGGATGTTTCACCTATCACATCCACTTCTCTCTTGCTCGCTTCGTATTTCAAGAACATGGAGATTAGTACCCATTCCTGTTTCCCTTCCTCCATCATCTTACACCCAACATATCTCTTTCCTTTCTCAACCACCCCTTGTGATTTTCCCTGTGTTCCAACATTCAAATACAGGCGACTCCTGAGATTCGACAGGGATGCGTTCCTGAAAGCGTGGTCAAATCTCGAACCATCAAATGTCAAATCAGCACAAATTCAAACAATTAGAGCAGAAATAACGATGTCTAGACTGAAACTAAACCTCGTGGTTGGGTGGGCCAAAAAGTACCTCGCGTAAACTAGTTTCTAATTCGACCGATCGATCGACTGGGTTGATTCGACCAGTCAAATTCTTGAGTTAGTCGTATCTCGGGAGTCGCCTGTATATGGAAATTATTAACTCATGGTGAGAGATTTTACTGTATCAGAGTCATGAATGAAGAAATGGCATCATCAGCATGGCAGAGATGGATATCTATATATCAGTTTTGTTCGAGATGGGTATAATAAAAATGCCAAACATTTTTGTTGTTTATCAATCAATTCTGGCTATATCCCTCGGTTTAGCAAAAATATTTCCCAAGATATACAGCAGCCTGCATCAGAGAAAATGCTGCAGAGAGCATTTTTACATAGGTATGCATCTATGGTGGTGTTCTTTTGCAACATTTCACTCAAAATTGGATTGGAGTTCAGGTGTGAGACGAAAAAAACAAAAATTTTTATAAAAATGCACAGTACACCAGTCCAAAAATAATCAATGAAATTGTTGATATTATTGTGGAATAATTCAAGAAAAAAATGTAAAAGAAGTAAAGAACTCTGGATGTTTCAGCATTCTAGCTGATGAAAACACTGGATATTTCTGGTACAGAACAATTTTCGCTTTATACGATACTAGCTGAAAGTATCCGGCGATGCCTGGGTTATGCCAGACGTCTTTGGCAAATAGAATTATGTATTGTATGGTAATACAATTATTTCTCCCTTTGAGCACCTCAAAACTTGTATTCTGTTGAAATCTCGATTTCGAATTTCTTCATGAAAACAATACTTTCTCTATACTACATATATTGGAGAAAGTAAAAACTAATTCTGAGATATCTCTGATACCTATGAATTGGGCCGGGAGGGTCCATGGAGGTCTAGAGAGAACGTGAGCATACGTGAGAGTAATAGGATTTCAAGTTTAACAACGTAATCAGTTGGCAAGGCAACTTCATGTTAAAAATGCTAAATTCTGTCAAAATATTATATTAAAACACTAAATTTGAAAGATTTAGATTCGAAAGCAATAAAAGATGATAAGAATAAGAAACTGTATTTATTTTTACTTTCTACATACGTACTAATGGGAAAGTATTGTGATCACAAAAAAAATCGACTTCGAGATTTCAACGGATATACACGTTTTGAGGTCCCTAGAACACGTTTAGACCAGTGCTACTCAAGTGATGGTCCTCGGACCGGCACCGGTCCGCGAGCCATCGGCTGCCGGTCTGCGGCAAGTTCTTAGGGTAATGTAGGTACAGATGTTAACGAAGCATTGCCTCGAGATAGACTAATGAGAGTGAGACCCGGACCTGGATTAACAAATGTCTTTATATACATTTAATGTAAAATGCAAGCTTTTTATTCTTTTCCTGGGACGACGTGTTGTCCTTCCCGTTTATTAAACCTCTCCTTTCTAAGCAGATTTAAATTGGATAGTGCCGCAAGAATTTTAACAGACATACTTAAGCTAATGATACCTACACCTGCGACTAACAGAGGAACGGGGGTGCTCTATGGCCAACCGTTTGGGTCAATCCAAATCGTAAACAGATTAAATTTATCCCGAATGTCGTTTCAAATGTCACGACGCTTCAAAACGTTTGCTGACAGAGTCAAATATCCATTCTCGCCTTTTATGAAACAAATCGATCATGAGAGTCCCGTAGTTTCTCATTCTCACGTGGATTTATTTTCTTGTTGTCTTTCTCCATGAGATCAAGAGTGATCCATGGAACTGAGTTTTTGTAAACAACTGTAGAAGAAATTGGAGCGTTGTTCTTGGTTGATGAAAATGCCATTAAAGTAAGGAGAGTTAGGAATATCTCAGTCAGTTGCCTTTGAGATCTTTCTGAGGTGAGGTGTGGCTTCTTCAGAGATCGCGACCTTGGAGGACGTTAGCTCGTAATAACTGTAAGTAAAATCACCGATATTTTGCATAATAATATGAAGTTTAAATCGTATGATCTACTGCGATATGTGCAGTATCTTTCATATGAAAGCATTAGAAATTTGTAACATGAACTTTAAAAATGCTTGGATTTAAAGAATCACTAACAAACTGACTGATTTGGATGGCTCTGAAATATTTGAGTAAAAAACACCACTGTATGTTTTAATAACATGTTGTTGGACGCCGTTAAATGTGTTACAATTTATTTTACGAAATGATTTGGCTTCCATTAGGGATGACTACCAGTATTGGAAAACCGGAATTAATACCGGTATTGAATTAGACACACAATACCGATATCGGGTTTTTAGTATGGAAAAGTACTTTTTGGAAGCAATACCAAGTTACCAAAAACGTGTATGTTAATCAAATTAAACATGATATTGATATCTTTTATGCCTGTGTAAATCAGTAAATTTAAACTTTTTCTGTACGACCATACTTACTACGTAATATTTATTTTTTGATATGTTTAAGAATTTTATAGCCTGTGTCCATATTTTTTAAAAAATTCATGCAGTTTATTGAATATTTAAGAGTGAGGTTCGATCTTATGGTTAATGTGATGAAGTCATGATATGCGAACTTTTTAAACTAATATATATTTAGTTTTTTCAAAGTACAGATTTATGTAGTTACTGAAATACTCATATCTTGCTTTTAAACTCTATTTGATATATTGTAAGGAGGAGGGTTTATTCCATTATTAATATCATATCTGAGTGCTTACGTTCGTATGTGCGTGCGTGTCTGATGAATTGCCGAATGATTATTTGTAACAGTTTTAGAAAGCTTATGCTTTGGTATTGACGCTAATGTCCATTTTCAATACTACTAGAGTCCCGAAGTTCCTACTGCATTTATTCGATTTTCATCCTAATATCAGAAATGAAGTATTTACTTGAAGTATAGATTTATAAAAAAATATTTTAATCTCCTATGTACAGATGATGATAGTGGAATTCCAAAACCGGAATTTGTTATTTGTGGATATATGTTGTCTAACGGCACAATGAAACCGTCAAAACTCAAAGAGGCATTTAAATACAAAACATAGAGAAATGAGTTCAAAGCAGAAAAGAGTTCTTTGAAAGAAAGCATGCCGATCTGAAATGCCGTCAGAAACAGATCTTCAAAGTGTCACACATAAATATAAGTGCTATGCGAGCTTCTTATAAAGTAGCGCTTCGAGTTGCTAAGAACAAAAATCCATACACAATTGGTGAGACGTTAGTGAAAGGCTGTATTAATGACGTCTGCATGGAAATGCTGGGAGAGCAGGCTGCAAAGAAAGTGAGTCAGGTGCCACTTTCAAATGACACTATAGCTAGACGAATTTTAGATCTGTCTCAAGATACGGAAGATCAGCTCATAGAACAGATTAAATTAGCAAAGTACTTCTCTTTACAGCTTGATGAGTGTACAGATGTTTCAAATGCGGCTATTCTGATGGTGTATGTGCGCTTTGAATTTAATGGTGATTTGAAGGAAGAGTTCTATTTTTCTGCTTCACTACCGACAAAAACAACTAGTTCTGAAATTTTCAAAACTTTGAACGACTACATCGTTAATAAATGTGGGTTGGGCTTCAAATTTAGTGTAGGCGTATGTTCTGATGGCGCTGCCGCAATGACAGGACATTCAGGAGTTGTTACCCAGATTAAGGCGCTTGCTCCAAGTTGCAAGTCGACGCATTGCTTTCTTCACCGAGAAAGTCTTGTAACAAAAAAATTGTCACCAGAACTAAATAGTGTGCTCAACGAAGTTGTGAAAATTGTTAACAATGTAAAGGCGAATTCTTTAAATTCGAGACTATTCTCTGCATTATGTGATGCTATGGGAGCTGATCATAAACAGCTCCTGTTGCATGCCGATGTACGTTGGTTATCGAGGGGAAAAGTTTTGTCGAGAGTATTTGAGTTACGAAACGAGCTTGCCCTGTTTTTTCAAGACAAAAAACCAATTTGGTCCCAGTTATTCAGAGATGTGGATTGGATAGCCAAGCTGGCTTATTTGGCTGACATCTTTGCCGTCATGAATGATCTCAACACCTCCATGCAGGGAAGGATGGCTTAATGCTTTACGATGGCTGACAAGATCGATGGACAGAAACGAAAGCTAGAAGCATGGAATAGTCGAGTTTCAAGAGATTGCTATTACATGTTTCACAATTTAGCAACAGTCATCTCCGATGCAAGCGAAGAGATTAATATTACATCTCTAAGAAAGGTTATCAGTGAACACTTGAGGAATTTGGCAGAACGTTTTGAGTTTTACTTTCCAACAGAAGAAGATCCACGGAAAGGGAATGGATGGATCCAAAATCCATTTATCCCACTGAAAGATGAATTAACTGTCTCTATGGAGGATAAATTGTTGGAGCTGACTGCTGACGAAGGTTTGAAGCTGGTTTTTGAGACTACAGACTCACTAGCTTCCTTTTAGATAAAAGTGAAAGCAGAATACCCAGAGCTTGCTGAGATTTCTCTGAAGACTCTTCTCCCATTTCCTTCAACATACTTGTGCAAGATTGGCTTTTCAACCATGAGTGTTATTAAGAACAAGTACAGGAATAGTCAGGATATTCATCTTCCATTACGCGTGGTACTGTCTTCCATCGAACCACGACTGGATAAGCTGGCAAAAATTAAGCAGACTCATCTTTCAAATTAGAAAAGCTTACGTTTAAAATAAATAATCAAAATTTTCATCCTACTTTATTTAATAAAATTGTTTATTCTAATATTTAAATATACATTTTTGTAATATATTTCTCAAAAACACTTTGCAGATTTGATTTTTTATATATTTATTATAACAGTTTTATTTTCTCTACCGCTCCCTGGAACTTAAAAAAAAATTTGCCGGTCCGCCACAGCAAAAAGTCTGAGAACTATTAGACTATTTTCGGAATGTCTGTGTGTGTGATTGTGGGTGCTCTAATTCAAAAAGTACTTGTCATATCCTTACCAAACTTCATATATAACACTTTAGCATGAGCACAAAGAACTGATTAATTTTTGGACAATATCGGTTAACTGGAAGTCGAGGTTTATTCGAAACCTGATTCGGTTTTTGCGATATTTCTCCGTTAAAACATCATTATTGTATATACAATTCCATACAAATGTTATAATGTAATTTCCTACAACTTTTATTGGAAATAATTTTCCATTTTATAAATAATCGGATTTGTTGGTTTCCGTCAAATATCTCCTTACCCCATTCATATTTTTTCCCGAAACACCGGTGAAAAAAGGGGGTGTGTGTATTTCCAGAGGATTTCTGAACAGGTTATATAAATTGTGAGTATCAATAGTAAATTCTCTGCAATATACTTGCATCTACGTTGATATTCGTAAAAGACGTCGAAGTCTACGAATTATATGAGTTCTTTATGTGACAAAGCAAACGTTTAGGTTATGCTCACGCTGCAGGTATAAACTCGCAGAAGTAGGCAGAAAGAATATGCCAACTAACTGATAACTATATTTCAAACACTACAAGGGTTTGCCGGCTTGGGAATAGGTAGGTGCAAGGT